>JAUJYZ010001267.1:0-284350 GCA_033675265.1 Actinostola sp. cb2023
CACTCGAGCGTACATGTCGAGCGTACTGCTCATGACGCGGTTTTCATGTTCACAACTAATTTACATATAAGCAGAATCACGACCATATAAAAACGAGTTAATACGAAATCGTTCTACTAACATTGAAAATTTTCACCATAGAGCGAATCTAGCTCAGAAAAACAGAAAAAAGAAAGAAAACAAAAGAATTGTTGATACTACTTTTGATATGGGATTCGAACCCGAGACTTCTGCGTCGTAGACCAACGTCTTACCTATTCTCCAAAAATAACAACTTTTCAAGTATCCAGTGTGAACGCAAATCCAAAGTGGACTCAGATCGATCTGAGATCGATCTGAGATCGATCTGAGATCGATCCAAGTGTGAACGCAATTGTTTTTTTCTAGATCGATCTCAGATCGATCTCAGATCGATCTAGAACCCCAGTGTGAACGCGCCCTAAGTCAGATAAATACCTCGAACGTCGGCAATAAGCCTATAAATCCCGAGGGCCTACGGCCCTCGGGATTTATAGGCTTATTGCCGACGTTCGAGGTATTTATCTCTTACTTTCTGATCTGTGTACCTTCAGGTACTCCGTGACGCGCGATGATGGTACGAAACTAGGAACTCGTATAGCTATCCACTATTGTATTATACTAGCCATTGACTTTGTTTCGTAACATTACAACAGTAAGGACTGCATAATGAAAAATAAACGGAGATAAAGTCAAAGACTGCAACATAAAGACTATTTGTCTTGTGGTCAGCGGTATTATATTCCAAAACACTATAAAAATCTGCCACTTGATGTTGTTCACAGAATCCTTAACAAATCTAATATATTGTCTTAGGTATTAATTGGTATAATAGTGGTGAGATTACTTGCATATAGATTTATCAGACGAAAATCGGTGAAGTTTGAATAAATGGCGAAAATGAACAAATTTGAGAAATTACTGTTTTGAATTTCACTTTTATATGTTTATCTTAAGCCGAAAATGTATGTTTAGGCAAACGCTTTATTATAATTACATTGTAAAATATAATTTGCAATCGGCTTCCACTAAACTAATGTTTGTATGTCAAAAGGCATTTTGTCTCAGTTAACGAGCGAATTTATGCAAATTAGCAGTAATCGAGACGGTCATAACTTCTCCAGTGTTAAAGATCCAGTAAATATTTTTTCATGACATAACAGAACTATCTTAGTGCTTTTCATAAAAATCCTACAAATTCTCAGATCAAGTCAGAAATTTTAGAAATTATCAATTTTCGCTACGTGCTTTTCTTACTTTCTAGACTACCTATCACAGTACGCCTCTTTCAACTGTTACTATCAAATTATTTTTTCATAAACTGATCTTGTTTTACCATTTCTATAAAGACCTTACGATTTTCAGGGGTTTGGGTACATAGGACTTCCAACCCTATATCTCGACAAATTTTGAGAGCAGAGATAAAGAATATATATTTTCTTAAGTTGTATATCAACCTTGTTTTGTGTGGAAAATGTAAAGGAAATCCGAGCTTTGGCTCAAATTGAGTGGTCGATCCTTAGGCGGACATTAAGTATTAAAAGCGGCTGTTTAACGTTTGTTGAAATACATTTTATTTCTAGTAGAGAATCTGCTGAGCAATTCAATAGTTCCTCATGTCTTCACTGTGGGCCTTGTTAAGTTGCGCAAGCAATTAAGAATAGTTTATAAAACGTTTTGTTTTAAAAAATTAATAGTTTATAAAACTTTTTTCGGTTGGATTGCTCGAATATTTCGGTTGTCTATATTTTCAATTTTCTAATCGCTTCAAAGCCATTGCAAGTTTTTTTTTGATAAGAACTGTGATATATGTATAGTAAAATCTTCACGAAACTTTGAAAATATATTCTCTAGCTGTTTTTAAATATATATTTTATTTAATTATTCATAGTTAGTCTTTCCCAACTAATAATGAATATTTGATGACTTTCATAATAAGTGATTTCAAGGCGAATTATAATATACAACACAGTACCATACTCTCAGTTCAACAGATGCTCGAATTGATCTTTGACTTCGGGAACGCAAAATGAAAGCCTTTATTTTGCTGTTGAGCTTCTTCTATGTCAAAGGTAAAAGTCGATTTTCTTTCTTGATTCATAGGTAATAGCATGGTTTGTTAATCCTTTATTATTATTATTATTCAAAGTATATTTCTAACATAATATCCCTAACCGCCAAGCGATAATCTAGGCTTTATTTATTACCTTTATCAGTAAGCCTTCTTTTGCTGTCTAATTTACACATCACTAAACTGAACTAGTAAAACTCCCGTTTCGAGTTTGTTTGGACACCGCTGTAGTCCTTGACAAAAGACGCGTTTGCTCAGGCTTAGACTCAATCCAGAGAATAACCCTTGCAATTACAAATAGTTTCTATTGTTGAATGTCAACACTTTTCTGGGTTCTCGTCGGTATTTTGTCAAGGACAGCGGTCATCGCTTAACAACTCGAAACTGGAGAATCTTGAATCGATTGAAAAGGGAATTGATCATGAAGGAAATCGAATTTGAAACAATTACCGATATTAGCGGATTCCAAGTGAAGTCGAGACTTGAATTTGGACATCTCGATATAGACCAAATCCAAAAATGGCTCCCAAATTTCAATTGTCATTGTTTTGGACTGACTGAACCTCGTGTAGTGTGTAATCTCTTTTTTGCAGCATCATGGACACAAGGCTAGTCAGTCAAAAACAATGACTATTTAAATTTGGGAGCCATTATTGCATTCGATTTATGTACTTGTAATACTGAAAATGCTGAAAGGAAAACCCGAACATAAACTACGTGGATTCCAACTCCCAAATCTCAGTTTTCGTGGATGCACAAGAATATCGATTTGGGATCGGTCCCAATTTCGCCGTCGCGCCGAGAGAAAAAAGCCATTGCAGTGTTGGGGTTGTTTGCTATACCAGCCAATAGGAGTAAAGCAAAATTGGAGGCTAATTAAAATTCAATTGCATAGATTGAGTTTCATTCAGTTTTACTCTGCATGCTTAGTACAAAACTAAGTACAATAGTTGATATTTATGGTACCAAATAAACTATTGTTCTTAGTTTCACCAAGGAGGGAGGTGACACCTCATGCTGCTATTTTCCATTGTTAAAATCGGCTACCAAACAAGTCGCATTATTTTAATAATAAAAATAAATTCATTAATAAATCATGAGGACAAAACAGAGGACATCACTACCGTGAAGGAGATTTGATAAGTGATGTTCATTAGCATAAAATTTGGTCAAATTGAACTTTGAATTCCTCCAAGAATTATTCATGAGTGAGAAGTTATTGTATGAGCGATGCTTGTTTGCGTAGACATAGAGTTTTATTTAGTACCAGTAGTTTGCATACAATTTAGTTTATAAGTTAAGTTAATAAATGAGAAAACTTTTGTTTTGCGGGTTAAGTAATATTGCGTAGGCTTTATAAACAAACACAATAAAAGTCACGCATTTATATTTTGTCTTTCTACCCCACCCCTACACAGGCGAAGGTGGTTGCAAAAACCTTAATTATCTCGACTGCATAAAAAACAAAACCTTGACTGGTCACGTGATCAAGACCGCCAGAGTCCTAGTTCCCGGATTAGAAGTCTGCCAGCAAAATTGCTTTCGTGAAGGAAAATGTGTGTCGTACAACTTGGGTCCAGTAGAAGGACAGATCAGGACGTGTGAGTTGAATGCCGCTGACCACTGGACGCGCCCCACTTTCTTGGCTTTGAAAGAAGGTTTTGAATATTGTCCAATTGAGGTGAGTTTGGCATATCACCATGGAAGCCTACTGGAAAAAAGCACGCTTTTGGCCGGTGATTGACACTTTCTGGATCCTTCATATTAACCCTTTGGGTTGTTCTCCTGCAGCCTTCCACTATTTATTCAAATTATATATTTGTGATTTATTATTTTGTGTGGAAAATAAAAACCTTTGAACATCTGATTTCAAAACACATCGAAGTTGATTGAAGAATCCCGGGCGCCTCGGTCTTTCACACGCTTAGAACTCGGTGTTTCAGTCAAAATTGATGGAAGCACTCGTTCTTGTGTTACGTTTGCCGATGTATTGCTTCTTTCTTCACTAGAATCGTTGTTCAACCAACCCTTGTCCAGCAGAAAGACTCTGCACACCTGACTTTGCGTGGGACACGTTCAACTGTGACGGTAAGTAAGCTTAAAGTGATGGGAGGTTTGGGAGACATTCATTTACATCTGCTCCTGTCTTTGACATTTTAGATGGCGGTTGGACACAATGGGGCCCGTGGCCTGACGTCTGTATTCTATCAGCATGTCGACAAACTCGCAAGAGAAGTTGTTCAAATCCAGTCCCTCAAAGAAGTGGTGCCAATTGTGCAGGATTGGGACTGGATACGAGGGAGTGTATATTCCCAAAGACGGACATAAGCGGTAAATATATCACAGTCCAAACCTAGACTAGTCACTCACATATATACAGACACAAACGTAGACACAGCTACTTACATAAAGTCTAAAGTACTAGAGAGCGAGGGACGTTTGGGAGAATTCGAGAGCAGATCAGTCCAAACACGAGATATAGAAGACGTACTTCATTTCTTTTATAAATTATTTTTTTCGAAATAAAGTACAAAAACAAAAGATAAACAAACGAGAAATTGTCGAAATCGTAATTCTCATTGCATTGCACCAACCAATCAGAAAGTTCGTTTATGTGACTTCGATGAATTGTTTTGGCGAGTGTTTGAACCGGCAAACTATGGGCAAGAAAATGTGTCCCTTTAATTATGATTTAACCTCAAATGAAGTTGAAAACCAAGCGAAAAGTTAACAGTTATTCATAATTTTGTTATTAATAAAAGAGCAGTTTGAATACAAAAGTGGAGGAAATAGTTCGTTTTGAAAGCAAAAACGTCGACATATTTGTGATCGTGGTTCTCAGTGACAGTGCTGAACGAAACGTGGACAGAAACGACGGAGCAAGGTTCATGTTTGAAAACAACTCACGCTAAGCTGACTGTTTGGGATATTGTACATTGCTGAGAAGTAGTGCTTTGAATTTGTCTGCTTCCTTCAGTTGTTTTGGCTGCTTGGATTGAGTGTCTGGGCGAACACATTACGGCACTGTTGGAGCTGGTTGGAAGCCGATGGCCGGGAGTTGTACTTGCAAGTGACTACTCGTTTCTGTGACCCGAAATAGCTATTATTTGGCAGTTAGACAGCCCTGCGTTTGACAACAGAGTGATGGCAGTTGGCCTAACACAATGATATGTACATGTTTTGCTCTTAATTGGAGAAATTCTCGTTGACACTCAATTATTTCATCATATTTCCAAGCTTGTTTACGCGAGGTCCGGTATTCATACCACCGGTATTCATATCATCGAGCTGATTGTCATCAAAATCAAACGTTTTTTCTTAGTGGATCACTAGCATTCTGTTATTCAAGTAAGTTAATTTCAAAATTTTGAACATTAACTTTGCTAATGAAGATGTCGTACACTGAAAACAAAATTAGTTTTTGGTCAAAAAGTCGATGAATTTTCCATTAATCTGGCAGGTCGTTACGTCATTTCCATGTTTTCACAGGCAAATGAAACACGGCTGATCAGCCAAGCAGAGCGGGTCGCGATAAAAGGCTGAAACTGAAACGGCGGAAAGCGGAAACGGAAACGGCGGAAAGAGCTGAAACGGCGGAAAGTGCGGAAAGTGGTAAAAAGCTGAAACGGCGGAAACGGCGTTGGTCATCGTCTATCAAAATTACCTCTGGTAAAGGGGCTTTTGATCCATCGTGCTTTCATGCCCGCTTGCATGTCAACGTAGCACTTGCAAAAGACAACGTAACTGACACGATGACCAAATTAGTTCAAGCAGTGATAATGAGTTGTATTCACCATTCTCGAGGTAAGTACGTGTCCACATGTTATTCCATGATATCAAGCGTGATAGCTTAGCATGAATTTAAACTGTATCCACTCGTCGTATTTAAATGACGTTCCCCAATTGCAAACTTTTAAGGAAATGAAATTCAGCATCTGAGTATCGAAGAGCGGAGATCTGTGACACCACTGGAAAGTTAATTATGGAAAGGTTTCAGCCAAGAGACCATTATATATAATGGTTTCTTGTTTCTGCTTTTTACCACTTTTCCGCCGTTTCAGCTTTTTACCAGTTATTTACCACTTTTCCGCCGTTTCCGCCGTTTCAGCTTTTTACCACTTTCCGCCGTTTCAGCTCTTTCCGCCGTTTCCGTTTCCGCTTTCCGCCGTTTCAGTTTCAGCCTTTTATCGCGACCCCAAGCAGAGCGCGCATATACTATTTAAATTATTGTATAATTTAATTTTCTTTTTACAATGCATTACAATGAAACTGTAATCTTGTCAGCATATATTATGGCAATGCCAGATGGTATTAATTGTTTTCAGCAGTCAGATGATCCGGGCAGATGATGGCTTTGAGTAGCCAATCAAGAAAGCAGTTTCACATAACGGACTGATACGGGTATAAGCAGTACTGAAGACTGAGTCCAATAAATAGGTTTTGTCCTTGTACATATATTTATCAATCCTTGACAAGTTTCCTGTCCTCCATGCTTCAAAGTGTTCACTATATAATAATTCAAAGATACCAGGTAGTTGTATATTGATGAAGACTAAAGTACACCAGGATGGATTGTTCAGTTGAACAAATATAATTTGATTCAGTAGAATTTGCCTCAATGGGCGATTGGTTTGGCGAAGACCATCGAGCTCGATCAGGCAGATAGGTCTCTGTATCTGGGACTGATGTGTCTTATTCATCAGTGTCAGTTTATCGGGCTATAAAGATCCATGCATGTGACCGATTGGACAATGACCATGATCGGACCAATTGCTCATGAATTATTAATGAGGTTCAGAATTAAAATTATTACATGCAATGAGCTAAATGCAATAAATAAAGAGTTCCAAGATTTTAGCCAGGAAAAGCAAGAATTCCAGTCTTTACATATATATTCTGCTCATGCGCAGAGTCGAGGACATCGTATCCCACATTTGTTGGACTCTTGACTAGCATGGAGTAGAGCCTGCTTTCAAATGTTAAAAAGAGGATTCGGACTGAGTGGTATTGCCTATACTCTGAGCATATGGGCATTTTATCTGCGCATGCGTGAAATGCCAACATTAACACAAAGACCCTCTGACACGCGCATATGTCCCGCGCCATCCCGCGCTAATTTAAATACCAGGAATAACAAACAAGATGGCGAAGTTCTATCTCATATATTTATTTATTAACTTGTCTATTTGAATATATGCAACTCAAAAATGATAGATTCTATGTTAACAATGCTGAAGGCATGCTGCAGTTGTCATAACAAGTATTTACGATGCATTATATGAGTTGTATATTGCAAGGTGACGGAGGTCCAGACATGACAAGCTGAAACGGACAATGGCTGCCGTGTTCGCCGTATACATGCACTTTGAGCATTCATAGCAGGAGCTATGCATTTTTTTAAAGTCATTTATTGTGATGAATGGAAAATGATTATTGAATAATCTTCGCCTCCGTAACAGTAAGCAACTTGAATACTTGAAGTCCACATTTCTGCTCGTCGCGAATCCAGTAACTTGTAAGCAAAAATGCTGCAATGCAAAACAGTGGAAAGAAGTTTTAATTTTCTTAGCAACTAATCTTTCTGTAAAGTTTATCCTCTCATTTATACTTTCAAAGACTTAGAATAAGGAAATAGACGAAGATATGAGAGAACCATGGCTTCGAGAAGTAACACAAAACAACAATTCCGCCATTCAGTATAGGGTGAGAAGAATCTATTAAATCTGACAGCTATGCACATGCATTTTTTGAAGCCCCATTCTCTATAAAAACTGAAATTATATAAAGGAATGAATTCTGTGGTAATAGGCCATATGCACTAACGGGTCACGTGACCCAACTTTCTCAAATCAAGCAGCAGTGTCAAAATGAACTCCAGAAATGAAAAGAGCAGCTCGATATTAGTAAAAAGGCGAAATTTCAGCTTATAAATGTTTTTAAGGCCGTCCGCCTTATTTTCGAGCAAGGAGAGAAATGAGCCGAAAATCGCCCCACCTGATTTTCATGCCAGATGAAGCCCATCATCTGACGAGTACGAAGAGATAAAAAGTTTTGGTGAAAAACGATTTTTTAATTTTTTTAATTTAAAATCAATTTCGAGGTGTTTTCGAAATATTTACGCACGAAAATCTCGGAATTCGGGATTCGCTCCACGAAGAACTATTGAACCATTTCTTAAAAGCTTCTGCACAGTAGTTTTTACATGTTTCATCTACAAAATACAATCTCAACTGCTTAACCATGTTAAAGCTTCCGTGTGATATTTCGGTTTGAATAACGACCATTTTAGGCATTTTCTTCGAATCCGAAAATTGGTAAAATTCAAAACGGAAAAATTAAAGGTAGTATTCAATTTCTACTAATTTTATTTATTTCCTAGTAAAACGTGAACCTTTATTGAGATTTTCGCCGAAGAAAATAGGTGGGCACTGCACATTTGGATCCCGAAATAGCGTAGCCATTTGACACTAATTTGCATTTTCGCGTGATCGCAATCCATTTCACGTGCTGCTAGTCAGACCCTAAAAATTCAATAACATCGACGATTTATCCTAATTAAAGCAAACAGCAGCACTGAGTATTGATTATAATTGTTTTTGAATGTCAAAATTGCGACTTACTATCTCTTTATAAAAGTTCTTGAGCTTTTTTCTTGTACAGCAGTTACTACTAAGCAAATATGCAAATCATGTAAACGAGCAAATTATTGGACTTAATGAACTCTCCGACTTACTTGATCACAGCAATTACTAAAAGCATATAATACGCGTCTTGAGAAAAAAATCATGCAAAATACTTAAATTTAAAGCGGATTAGCACGTTTTTCCCTAAAGTTTTTGTCATTAATTTTATTTGAAAGAGGTCGTGTTGAACACATGTAGATTTCATATTTGACTCGAAACACTTTATACTTGTTTTTCTCACTAAATATTTTCATTCAAATGTCTTTGTGTCAACCCTCTGAAAGTATAAGCTACGCACTATAATCGATATTTTTCTTTGACGTGAAGAGAATACGGCGATCTGATTAACTGCTGGTCGGCAGCGTTTGAAGTGTTTTGAGACTCAATTGAACACCGATCAAATTACAGAACTGAGTACTGACCACAATAAAACTGATACAAGGAGTAAAATATAATCTTGTGACATGACGAAGTGTGGGATCGGTCTGCTTCTAGATACTGAGAGTGCGGATATTCAACTCATAAAGGTAAAGAGTTTGCCGAAATGGTGAGAAGTGCAAACTGCCGAAAGGAAATTACAGGGCATCTGAAAATGCTGAAATTGACAAGCGAAGGAATCACTTCTGAAGAAGATCTTATACTTATTAGAGCAGGTAAATAAAACTAAGATGTGTATTTATAAGATCATTGTACATAAACAAATTAGTTGTTGACTTTATGGTTGCTCTGTATCTTTTTATAGGGATTTTTGAGAAACATCAAGAAATTATTGTTTGTCCAAAACATAGAGACTCGTTAGGAATTTACTGGAGAAGTCGTTCTGTATATTGCCAAATTCCACCATTACTTGCTGCACATACATCATCAAGCAAAGTGAGAGGAGACAGGACGGTGAACAAATCTTTATCTAAAGCTATTTTTGAAAACACAACGACTTTAATTCCAGTTGGATCAGGTAGACTAAGTGAGCTTTGTCACTGATGTATCACTTCTGAAGAAGATCTTATACTTATTAGAGCAGGTAAATAAAACTAAGATTCGGGACTTTAGTATAATTTTAGACTTGAATATAGAGTTGCGACCAGTGATTATGAGACGATAATCACTGGTCGAGAGCGGAAGTAAAATCATCAACGCGGAAGTACTAATAAAACGGGTTTTTTATCCTGAATTTCGTCTTTTCTCTGATATTCAAGTCTAAAATTATACTAAAACAATTATTCCCCTCATTCTCAGTTATTATGGTGAATGTTCACCTAATTCGCCTTCGGCGAAAAATTGTTAAATACGGGGAAGCTCCGCTCTGAAATTGTTACTTTTGTTCAAGCTGGATGTATATAGAAGGGTAGGGATTTCACGAGTTCAAGTGTAGAAAAGGGAAACAAAAACTGCCGGTTATTTTAGTGTAAACTGAGACCTTTCAAAATATTTCGAACAAACGTACGCACGTAACCGCTGATTATATTATGGTATATATCTATTTCCAAAAAAGTTGTCGGAGCTGAAGGACATAGGCAATATCAGCAATGGAAATAATGGGAAATCAGTTTGTAATTAGTTATTCTAAAACACCGATTTGTACTTGCACTTTTCTTTTAGCAATATGTCGAAGGTGTAGAGAAAAGTTAGCGGATTTACCAAAAACTGAACAGGTTTGTTGTGCCACGCGCGCGCGCGCGTTGGGCCTGGGTCATAGATTCTGATAATTACTAAACAAAAAGGGCGTTTCCCAGCGTGCGGTACAACTCTTTACTGAAGGTGGACATTTTTTGTTTTATATAGACGCTGATAACCAAGGTTGCAACGGATAAATTCGAATTCGATGAACCTCAAAATGACGTCGTAGATGACGTCATAGATGATTTTGAAAGTCTTGAAATTACAGACGACATTCCAGCTTCTAATCTGTCAATGTATCAGCCGTCTTCCCAAGAGTCAAATGAATCTGAAAGCAGCGACACTGAAGTTCAAATTTCGCATGACGCTGAGAAGCGACAGTCTCTTGACTCTTTCCTTCTTCTATCGAACCTTGAGCCACTCAGAAGCGTTCTTACTCAGCCATGGGCTGCAGTCACTCAAAAAACCCGCGCACATTATATCAAGAAAGCGAGCAACGCAGTTGCAGAGGTTCTTCGCACTGTTGCTCCAGGATCTGCAGCATCATTATGGGACGCTGTAAAAGAATCTGACGAGGTTGGCAAACAACTAGTAAATGGATCAACTAGAACTGGAAATAACTTGTTATTTGTTATTTCGGAATCTATCAAACAAGCTTCAAGTCGTGAAACTAGACGTCAATTGATTAGCTTGGTAAGCAGCAAAGTGTCATTCAGTAAACTTCAACAGTACATACCCAACCTCACACGATATCAGTTTACAGCATCTAGAAGATACGGTTTAGAAGTGGGAGCTGGTCTGCAAGCAGACACACCCACTAAGCAAATAAGAGAAAGAGTTGATCCACAAAAGATGGAACATTTTGTTGACTTCATATGTTCGTCAAACATAATACAGGACTTACCATTTGGACAAAAAACTCTAAAACTAGCAAATAACACAGAAATAGAAATCCCCAATGTCATTCGTACATTAATTCCATCTCGATTAATTGCACAGTATCAAGAGTATTGTAAAGAAAACTCTTACACTCCTCTATCACGGACCACCTTATATACGATACTTTCTCAGTCCTGCTTGGCGTCCGTTAGGAAAAGTCTCCAAGGTCTTGATAATTACGCCGCTGATGGTGGACGCGCGTTTGACGACCTGATTGCTTTGGTTGGTACATTATCAAGGTATGGTGCAAATGAAAGCAAAATGAGCGATGCAAAGGATGAATTGAGAGCCCTAAAGCAATATCTGAAAGGTGATTATAAGGTAAGTCATGATTCTGCAGCAATACCAGTTATATGATAATGGCCAATTACTTCCTTTATATTATGTATTCAGGTTCACTCAGCGACTCGAACGAAAAGTGCTTTGAAACGCAATGTGTGCACGACCATGATCATTTATGTGACAACTGTGAGAGATTAAAGCAGGTAAGTTAATCCTAGGAAAAGTCAATCAGTTATTATTCAAAACTGTAAACGTGTACGTGTAGACGTCCCGAATGTTTTTTAAATACATACACTATTTCATAAATAACGTTAATAAATGTTAATTTCACTTTGGTTCAATATTGTTTGCAAAGACAAATTGTTTACGATACATTTCCTTGTAACATTAACGTTTTGATTGGATACCGTATGGTAAAACTGGCGGACTCTTTCTTAGAATAACGAAATCTGCTCCACTGAAACCGCGTTTTATGTTTCTCTGCAGCTATTGGACTTCATATCTTCAGAGACACTTTCTTCAAACATGCCACGGGATGAAAAACACGACGCCATTTTTTCCCTACAAGCTGCTTGTGATGCAATTCAAACCTGGAAGTCACATCAGTTGCGCATGGTGCATCAAGACACTGCCAGGACTGACATACTAGATTCTCTTGACAAAGATTCCGTGTTGATTGTTCAGGACTTTGCTATGAAATTTCTGCCAGCCCAATACAGAGAAACCCAAAAAGAGTTCTTTGGTAAGAGAGGGATATCGTGGCATATCACAGTGTGTCTGACAAAGGCCAACTCTCAGCTTTTAGCTCAGACGTTCGTCCATATAGTGGAGTCAGGTTTACAGGACAGCAAGACAGTCGTGACTATCATGGAAAATGTTCTACAAATCCTGAAAAGAGAACATCGAGAAATCCACAATGTATATTACCGGCAGGATAATGCCGGATGCTATCATTGTGCTTTTACCATCGTGTCGTGCAAAATCCTTCGAGAAAGAACGGGCCTGAACTTGTGTCAATTTGATTTTTGTGATCCCCAAGGAGGAAAGGGCCCCTGCAACCGAAAAGCAGCCCAGATAAAATACCGCATCAAGACCTACATCAATCAAGGACACTCGGTCACTACGCCAAAAGAGATGAAAACAGCCATCGAGTCAGACGGGGGAATAGAAGGCGTCCGCGTAGTCTTTGTAGAAGCACCGCCAGGAAATTCTTCCAAGAATGATACCAAGCTCAGTGCTGTAAAATGGGATGGCATCAGTAGTTTGTACAATTTTGCTTTTAATGAACAGGGGATAAGAGCTTTCAAAGCTTATGGTATAGGTGCAGGCAAATTTTGGCCTTGGTCAGCATTTGAAGGTAACATGATCGTGATACTACAATCAGTATGCTTATGATAGCAAATTAGTCCATATTGGATTGACTGCGCTTGATCCTGCAATCTATTTCAAAAAATAATTAGTGTGTACATTTGCTTTGCAGATGCCATTCAAGCTATTGTACTTCAGTGGATACCATGCAATTTGATGGGAGCAGATTTTATAACAGTCAAATGCAGATCACACGGTCCATCTAAGGAATCGACAGTGATTTCTCCAGTTGCCACAGTTGAATCGGAAGACCAAGACTCTGTGAGTCAGCCAGCAATGGAAACGAAACAATTGTTTGCCTGCCCAGAGGATGGTTGCGTGAAGTCATATATGACGCATAGCAGACTAGAAAAACACTTGATCTACGGTAAACATGTATTCATCCTAGAGAAAATGAGTTTGATTGATAATGCAAAGATGAGTTATGCACAACACTTGGAGGCAGGTGCCAAATCAAATGTGAGTATGGCCACTAAGACACCCTTAGAACAAAGTCATTTTCCAAAGGTTTCTGTAGGATGGGCGCTTCGAGACACTACGAAGAGGCGTACAAGATTTAATGAGAAGCAGAAAAAATATATCGAGAAAAAATTCAGAGACGGCGAAAAATCGGGAAGAAAGTCAAATGCAGAAGATGTTGCAAAGGAAATGAGGTGTGTGAAGGGCAACGACGGACAACGTATCTTTACAGTTGATGAATTTCTTCGTCCTCAACAAATTAGTTCATTCTTTTCTCGATTTTCGGCGAAAAGAAAAGAGGTTTCAGAATCGGACGAGGAAGCAGAAGTTTGCCAAGAAGTTGAATCTACGCTGAGTAACGAGCTATTAAAATCGCTAAGTAGTGTAGTAGAACATCCAGTGCGCTTTTCAAGAAAGAACCTATGTTCACTCGATCATAAAGATATTCTGGCGTTAAAGATGACAGATCTACTGAGAAGCATGGCCAACCATTTTAGCATTGATGTCAAAGGAAGAAGAAAAGCAGAACTTTTCTGAGGCCGTGATTGCATATTTGGCTCTCTGTCATTGTAAAAGTTAATAAGTCTAGAAACGGTAAGTGACGCAACTATTTCAAAAACGTTTGATTGTTAGCAGTAGGGTAGGGGTACGCGTGCCGCAAGGACCTCTGAACCATGACCCTATCCAGACCTAAAGGCGATTTTAGGTACCCTATCAAGCTCGAAATGAATGTCCTGATCACGCTCGATTGACTTTTAATCTTGTATAGCACAAAAAAAGCATACCTTACCACAGTACTTTACACCTACTTTAGTACTACAGTGGGTGCAAAATTAAAAATTGTCATTGTCCTCTGACTATAACATACCCAAATTACTTGTATATAAGATTCCCCTCCACCCCGCGCATAAATTAAGGAACAGCGCGTATATGTATTTTTTTGAAGTAAAACGTTTGTAGTCAGATCGAGATACAATAAAAATTAAGGATGGTGTAACTACTTTAGGTGATGAAAAAAGCTATCGATTATATAGTGCGTAGCTTATTCTTTCAGAGGGTTGACATACAAATTTAACATTTGCATGAAAATATTTAGCGAGAAAAACAAGTATAAAGTGTTTCGAGTCAAATATGAAATCTACATGTGTTCAACACGACCTCTTTCAAATAAAATTAATGACAAAAACTTTAGGGAAAAACGTGCTAATCCGCTTTAAATTTAAGTATTTTGCATGATTTTTTTCTCAAGACGCGTATTATATGCTTTTAATAATTGCTGTGATCAAGTAAGTCGGAGAGTTCATTAAGTCCAGTAATTTGCTCGTTTACATGATTTGCATATTTGCTTAGTAGTAACTGCTGTACAAGAAAAAAGCTCAAGAACTTTTATAAAGAGATAGTAAGTCGCAATTTTGACATTCAAAAACAATTATAATCAATACTTAGTGCTGCTGTTTGCTTTAATTAGGATAAATCGTCGATGTTATTGAATTTTTAGGGTCTGACTAGCAGCACGTGAAATGGATTGCGATCACGCGAAAATGCAAATTAGTGTCAAATGGCTACGCTATTTCGGGATCCAAATGTGCAGTGCCCACCTATTTTCTTCGGCGAAAATCTCAATAAAGGTTCACGTTTTACTAGGAAATAAATAAAATTAGTAGAAATTGAATACTACCTTTAATTTTTCCGTTTTGAATTTTACCAATTTTCGGATTCGAAGAAAATGCCTAAAATGGTCGTTATTCAAACCGAAGTATCACACGGAAGCTTTAACATGGTTAAGCAGTTGAGATTGTATTTTGTAGATGAAACATGTAAAAACTACTGTGCAGAAGCTTTTAAGAAATGGTTCAATAGTTCTTCGTGGAGCGAATCCCGAATTCCGACATTTTCGTGCGTAAATATTTCGAAAACACCTCGAAATTGATTTTAAATTTAAAAAAATTAAAAAATCGTTTTTCACCAAAACTTTTTATCTCTTCGTACTCGTCAGATGATGGGCTTCATCTGGCATGAAAATCAGGTGGGGCGATTTTCGGCTCATTTCTCTCCTTGCTCGAAAATAAGGCGGACGGCCTTAACACAGCAGAAATGGCATGAAATATAAAATTGCAAATTTTATTAAGATTCGTATGGAAAAATGTGCTGGATGGCAAAAAATGCCATCCAATGCATTTTCCAAACAAATTATTAGAAAACACTCGATTTTATATTTCATGTCATTTCTCCTGTGTCAGACGTTATGACCTGAAATTTCGCCTTCTTACTAATATCGAGCTGCTCTTTTCATTTCTGGAGTTCATTTTGACACTGCTGCTTGATTTGAGAAAGTTGGGTCACGTGACCCGTTAGTGCATATGGCCTATTATCTCCAACTTGGGGGTTGGTAAAAATTTCAAGCAATATCTCGTTAATTGAACACTTCTAAAGATTCACCGGGCCATAGCTCGAAATCGCTTCCACCTGAAAGATCATTTCATTACAATTCTAAAAGTTTACTTTCATCACACTTACCTAGCGTTCATCCACTGCTGTAAAATACTTGATTGTGGAAATAATCAACGCTGAACATCCAACTCCAAACACCTCGATATCTCGACATCAAAAGAAATAACAGCGGCCAAATATATACCCAGGGGAAGAAGTGTTTATTATCTTTAAAAATGTGTAAACTTCCATAACGTTTAAACTTTAGAAACGCATAGATCTCCGAAAAAACATCCTTAGAATGAGCTATTCACCTGATAAATGCATCAGACTTCAGTGTTATTCTACTTTGTTGACGCATGCGCAGACAAAGTGCCCATGTGCTTATACTCTGTCCAAGGTCCCGCTGATTGTTATACGAGGGATAAGAACTCATAAATAGTCATGAATGAGAGACGATTAGGCTGTCTAATCGTCCTCATGACAAGAAACATTTTCAGTTACTCTCGCCAGTACTTCCCCTACTTTGAAGTTACATCACGTGATATTATTTTGTGCATTTGATTGGCTGGTTACCTCATGAATAATTCCCCCAACTAACATGACCACAATACTACAAGCTTGGGGTAAGAGAGAAGTTTATTGTGTATCAAAATACGTCACTGGGGACGGACAAGTAATCACGTACACAAAATAAACCTCTCTGCCACATCCACCAATGATGAAAATGGGTGGGTGGGAGGGTGAAATAATAGAATCGCAATAATAATAATAATAGCACCACAAATCGATGTGAACAGTACGAAGGTCAAACGTAATGTGACCATCTGCCCAGCTTAACTCTGTAACATTATCCCAACATATGTCAGCAAGGTCAATTAATGTCTTTGAGGATGACCAGCATCCCCAAAGACAAACAATTCCCCCAACTAACATGACCACAATACTACAAGCTTGGGGTAAGAGAGAAGTTTATTGTGTATAAAAATACGTCACTGGGGACGGACAAGTAATCACGTACACAAAATAAACCTCTCTGCCACCAAAAACCCCCCAAGCACAGGAAAAGGAACAAGAAAACACAGCTAAGCTGGACAGAGGGCCTGACGAACAGCGTCAGCAAAACAAACCTTAGACTGTAAGGAGAATTCAAGATAACGCTTATATGCATCGCTGGTCCAGTCGCCATAAATTTGTATAATCTCCCCTGGAATTCCGATACTAAAAGCCCACGAGGCGGCACCACGCCGGAAGGAATGACCACGATAACTATGCGAGAGCTCAACCCCGGCAATAGCGAGATGCTTTCGAAAGGAAGAAACTAACGCACGCTTTGTAAGAGGAATATAAGAGCCTTGAAAAGGCATAATAAACACCGCACTACGGCAATTGGCCGGAAGGAGCTGAACCATGCGCGAGTACGCTGCGACCGGACACAAAGGCGAACCATGAATACGCAGTAAAGGAATCTGAAGTAGACGCTCGCCGAACTGAATGGTCTTAGTGCATTTAAACGTAACGATAAGACCAGTGTCAGAGAATGCCACATCGCCGCGTGTAAGATGGCGCTTATAATTGAAAGCAAACCTAGAACTAGGAACGATATTCGCAAGGCGAGCCATAAGAAAAAACGAAAATAAGAACGCACAATGTAAAGTGCTATGAAGACGGTCTGAATGATAATTGAGCGTGCGAGCCACCCGTAGCAATAAGGACGGCGTAACCGGTGGAGCTCTACAAGGCGTGTGCAGCGCAGCGCGCGATATGCCACGCAACGTTAAGGATAAAATAAAATCCTTACTGAACGAGTAGTCTGCATTAACGAATATATGCAATAACTTAACTCCGCTTAAATAATTCCGAATGGAGGGCGGCGTAAGCGTACGACTCAAAAACTGCGCATATAAACAAACTAATTCAGTGTTGGCCGGTACAGGCGAAAAATTAAAATATATGCAAAACATAAAATAAGTTCTGAACTGTGTCTTTAAGTTACTAAATGTTCCATCTGCATAAGCTGAACGACGAGTACGGCGAAGACCGGGGGGGGGGGGGGGGGGGGGGTACTCCCCTATATACGCTATACGGGTATGTGCCTATACGGGTATGTGCCATAGATAGGGTATGGTTTTTGAGCTCCCAGGTCTGGGGTAGGGTATCGTTTTTTGCCTTTTTAGGCTGGGATCGGGTACGTTTTGGTCTGGTATAGGGTATGGTTTCCGCAATAACGCCACTATCAGTCGCTATCAATTTACATATCCCTTTAGCACGCTTTCAATCTGGATAGGGTATACATTTTTAAGCTTTAGTCTGGGATAGGGTGTACATTTTAAAGCTTTAGTCTGGGATAGGGTATGGAAAATCAAAATTTTAGGTCTGGGATAGGGTCAGGGTTTTGAGGTGTCCGCGGCACACCCCTACCCAAAAATACCCTTAGTGCCCCCCCCCGGGGGCGAAGATCCCGCTTTAAACGTTGAAGTGATGGATCTGTAATAAATCGAAGAGGATTGTCAACAAGGAAGAACTGATCCGGTACTGGAACTTCGGTTAGGTTTTGATGGTCAACAAAATTCAAGAATCTTTGTGGAGCAGTCGGGTCGACAGACCAACGAGACAAAAGGTCGGCTGCCGTGTTGTTGACGCCAGCCAAATGAACTGCACGCAGCTCGAAACGATGCACTGATGTATAGTAGCAAATCTCTCGCAAACAGGCAGAAAGAAATGGATTGCGACATTTGCCGGTAGTCAACACTGTGACCGCGACTAAATTGTCACAACGAACTGTCAGACGAAGTCCCTTCCAGCGATCACCCCATAACTTTAGAGCAACAACAACAGTCAAGAGCTCCAATGAGTTGATATCCAGCGACTGTGCGACGATGAAGTCGGGGAACGATGAGTGAAAATATTGGTCACCAGAAATTCCACCACAACCAGAAAGACAGGCGTCCGTGTCAAAAACTTCCCCTGGCGAAGACCACCGAGCAGTATTAATGATGGAGACTCCATTATATTGTCGTAAAAAGCGACACCACCACTGAATATCCTTACGAAAGTCAGCATTTAAGTTGATGTGATGATGATTGTGACCTACACGTCGCAACAGGTCAAGGATGCGTGAAATGAAAACCCGACTCTGCCGTACACACTTTGATACAAAGACGAGTTTTCCTAGTAAGGACTGTAACGCGGACTTCGTGGTGGTGCGCTTATTGAGCCACTGTGGTAATAAGTGTTCCAGTTCGAGAAGGCGCTCACTAGAAACTGACACAGTAAAGTTCACGGTATCATTTTCAACCCCTAAGCAAACGGCCACTGTGGATGGTGGGCTGGCTTTGGAAACAGCTCAGGTATGTTAAGGCCTGGGTATTTTTCTCTTCCAAAATGGCCGCCACAAATCAATAGGGGGTGGTCTATATTCTCATATTTTCAAACTATTGTTTTGATATTTTGGCAGATGTGATGAGGTCGCAATGCTAACACTTTCTGATAACAGTTTCCATGGAAACATGTAATCTGACCTTTGAACCCTTATTGTAAGAAAATTTGATAAAGCCTCTGGGAGATAGGTAGACTCTTTAAACATTGCGGGTATCTTTGCGTAATTGTATCAGGGTTAGTGTATACATTTTCGATCCAACTGGAATGGGTGGAACTTTTAAGGGAAAGGCTAATTAAGGTAAATGTGAAATTTGATATCCTGAATTTTCTAAGAAATTAACTTACTTTTCCAAGATTTCTAGTTGGACTGAAAAACTACATGACAACATGCTTTACTTCCACCCTTTTACTCTCTGATATTTTTACGCTTTACTGCTCTCCCGAAGCATTATATCATATTTTCTTGCAATTGAGGTCAAATGTCACAGGACGTGTCACCATGGCAACAGCATAAGCCAAAATGTAGAATAGGACAGTTTATATTAGATGTAGTGAACTCGATGCTATTGGGTACAACCTACCAAAGTTAGACTACTGTTCACCTTGAAAGGGCGAAATCAGCTTTGACCCAGGCCTTAATATGCCTGAGAGATTCAATAAGGCCGAGCGACGAGAGCAAAGTTCCTAAATCCGTATACGCGGTCTCTGCATGACATGCTGGTTCCACACCGATAAAATCATCAAGATAGTTGCAAATGGTGTAACCACGTTGCGTGAGAATCCACGTAACTGCGCTTGTCGTGCGTTGACAGGCCATAGCAGCCGAACGCAACCCCATCGTCAAAACAGTGTCAAAATACAATTCATTGTTCCAAGAATAACCCAGGTAATGATAATCAGCAGGGTCCACAGGAAACTGGCGATAAGCTTTCCTAAGATCTCGCTTGAATAACAAACAACCCCTACCGTGGGTAATCACAAAATCTACTATTGTGTCCACCGTAGGGTAGGTTAATGTAATCGGTGTTCCGAGAAAACTGTCCGTTGGAATTCCGTCATTAACAGCAGAACCCTTCGGCCAGCTGAGATCCACAATAACGCGACGCTCGGTAGACGTATTGAGAGGGGAAACAATTAATTCATCCGGAAATGGCGATTGATTAAGAGCAAAAGGTCCAGCAATTCGTCCAAGCTGAACCTCATTCACAAGGTATTCCTTAACTGCTTGAGGAAAATTGTGCGCTCCTTGATGAGCCGTCCTAATATCAAATACTGGTCGTTCTAATTTAGTATAGCCAACGGGCCAACCAAAGTCAAGAAAATCACAAACAACCGAATCGTCATAATCTTGTAACAGGCGGCGCCACAGTGGCACCTCCAAATGAGAAGGAACCGGAAGTCTTGCTCCCACGTAGTTAGGCAATCCCGTTTGAGAAACGATGCGATGAGCATTACAAAAATAATGATTAAAACCACTGTCATGAATAACACTACTTGAACCATCCTGTCCAAAACAATCATGAATGGTAAAGTCAACAATGTCTTGAAAATTAAGTCTCGACAAACAGCAAACGCTGGAAACACAGTCTTGATTTAAAACAATTAACGGCCTCGACGTGGGATCATCCCCATTACAAGGCACAACAGAAGTAAAACACTCTCCAACCAGTCAAGCGGGAGTACGATCGTCTTGTTTGTCGGTGAAAGGACAAGTAGACGAACCTTCACGATGCTCCTCTTGCTTGCGCGATTTCACCCAACACGAGGCACAAATATGTCGGACCCATTTTCGTACCCCACGAATGTAGCCATAATGATCGCGCGTGTTTGAACAGGAGCTGCGTTGATAATCTCGACAAAACAACACGGGGCAAACAGCTGTTGCAGTCGTCGAAGAACTAGCTGAGGCAGATGAGGACTTCGTATTTCCATACAGAGTGCGGCTCTCCAGATGGGTAAAGGAGTCACTCCAGGATAACATGCCGCGCTCAATCTCCAAGAGCACCGCCCCGTGGAAACTCAACACGTTGAGCCACTCGTACTGATGAGCCAAGTACATTAGGGAGATAAGATGGCGAATACGCGCGGTCTTCTCGAGTTCCGAGATCCTGGTGGACAAAAGAATTTGGCCATAACCCGCGACGAACTCATCGATGGTCAAGTCCTCGAAACGGACGTCACGATTCACTTGCGTGAAGCTGAGGTGGCTATGCGGCCATAATTGAGGGTATAAAACAGAACTGGTAAGTTTGGCCTCTTTGCCGGACTTCAACTTACCAGACGATGATGCTGATCCTGCATTTCGGCGATCCTCGTGGTCACTGCTAGAGTCGCTGCTGGCATCGCCGCCCAGGTTGAAGTCGGCCATCTGATCGTTTGCCTGTTGCACGAGCCCTTCCATCTGCCTTAATTCAGGGAGGGCGACTCCACGAGAGGATGGAAGAGTGGGCGTTCCCAACGACGCAACACGGTGAGCACTGTTGTTGTTCGTAGTATTGACCGAGGCACGGAGGTCGGCCTGGTCTTTCTGGAGGGTAGTAACCTGTGCTTTTAACCCTTCGACGGCGGCCAAGATGTAGGCTAATACATCTGGAGGATCTTGGGACAGGGTCGCTGGTGGGATACTTACATCCTCGTGCTCTACGACCTCTACTAGAGGAGATGGATCTGGGGGAGACGGGCCTTCGCAATCCTTGCTTGGCCTTCCAAACGAGTGTTGTGACTTCACTATGCCACAACCCGAACAAGGGCTATCGCGCTTTGGCTTACCCATTGAAATAATAGAATCGCAATAATAATAATAATAGCACCACAAATCGATGTGAACAGTACGAAGGTCAAACGTAATGTGACCATCTGCCCAGCTTAACTCTGTAACATTATCCCAACATATGTCAGCAAGGTCAATTAATGTCTTTGAGGATGACCAGCATCCCCAAAGACAAACAATTAATGAGTATGAGAAGCATGTTTTTTTAACTCATTAATAATTCATGAGAACAAAACAAAGGATATGACTATCGTGAATGCAGTTGGAAATGTGATCATAATATTATCATACAATTTTAGGCAACTTTAACTTTGAATTTCTCCAAGAATTATTAATAGTTTGAGAAGCTATATCAAACACTAGAAAGATTTCTTGCTCCGATTTGAAAACACCTCGAAGTTTGTTTAAAAAAACTCGGCCGCGGCTCGTCTTTGCAACCTACTTCTCGTGTTTTGAAATCGGAGAAAAAACTCTTTCTCGTACTTGACATTTTACGTAAAATCAAACTGCTTATGGTATTTTTCAGATACAGGAAAGCAAGAAGTATTGGCTTTTCCACGGAAATCGAAGGAAGACTACGTCGTTCTTGAGAGTGCCTTCGACAACTTAGCTGCCATTACAATCGCCTTGTGGGTGCAACTAGATTCAAGAACCATAACTCACACACTGTTTAGCTATGCAACACAAGCCAGTACCAATGAAGTATTGTTATATATAGGACAAGGCCCTAAAACGACAATTTATTTTGGAGGAGCATCAATGATAAGGTAAGATCGAAGTATTCGACGAGTATTTTTCCAGAATGACTTCGGATATTCAAATGATTTCCCAGCACTTTTCGAGAGACTTTTCAATTTTTTGCTGGTTATTTTTATCCATTTTAGCAAATATTTCGACTTATTTGATTTGCCGATCTTCTAAGGCAAGGAATTTCATTTTTCAATGTTATTTGCTGAAATTTTGGTTTTGGAATATCCGAAGTCATTTTGGAACGTGTTTTAAGAATATACTGAATACATTTGGGTTTTAAAGTGCGACAAAAACAAAACTATAGAAATGTGACGTCAAGAGTTGTGCACAACAAAGGCATGCAAACCTCTTGACGTCACAGAGCCATTAATTGTCAAGGGACCAGTCTCTTGTCGTACATTTTGGTTGAAAATTATAAATTATCTGTTTGTATATTTTATAGTTTTCCTATAATTTCATTTATTAAACGAATAAGTAAAGACTTATTAAACGATTTTACTCTAAAGTTGAGCGATAAATGGTTGTAAAGACTTTAGGACATTCTTAACTAAAAGTAAGTCGACGACATTTCGACGTTACAAACGTCCTTATCAAGTCAACAATAAATCTAAGAATAAACTATATATAGAAAAATATGACAATGGACACTAATGAATAAAAATAAAGAATAAAACAATAAATAAAAAGTCATAACAACTCTTGACGTCACAACAGAAGGTTAACAACAGAATACCGTTCATAACAGGAGGGAAATTTGCACGAGCATGCGTTCGGCCGCTGAACCGTAATGGCTTGAGTTGCGGTAATCAATAACAGGAAAGTCCGTTTCAAGACCACAAATTGCCCCAAAATTACTCAAAAAGCTTCATAAACTATCCAACTTTATTTCTAAGCATTTATTTTTAAGATTTTAGGTTTCCAAACTCTCCTATAATTTCTTTTGAAGCGAAGCGATAAATTACACAGGCACCCCAAAAGGTAAATACAGGCCAAGGACCGTTGATACAACAATAAAATTGTGATTTTTGAACATTTCCCCATTTTTTAGATGAAAAGCAAGTGCACACATTTAAAATATGTCTGATAAACTTGCAATTTTTTTATAGTAATTTCTTGGGAGATCGTAGATAGATTTCAAACAGTAAAGCAAAACATGCATAGCTCCTGCTATGAATGCTCAAAGTGCATGTATACGGCGAACACGGCAGCCATTGTCCGTTTCAGCTTGTCATGTCTGGACCTCCGTCACCTTGCAATATACAACTCATAATGCATCGTAAATACTTGTTATGACAACTGCAGCATGCCTTCAGCATTGTTAACATAGAATCCATCATTGTTGAGTTGCATGTAACTGTGGAGTTATAAAAGATACGAAGACATTGTGAGAAATGCAATTCCAAACAGGATTTTTTGGGGAGTAAAGTTATGTTAAATATGCATTTGGCCTCAAGATGCCGAAGAAATCGGTCAAAAACACAATCTTCCCCATTTTTTCCAATCAAAAATATTTTAGATAGCTTTTTAGACAGCATAGCTTTTAATATTTTTGCTCACAAAACTTGATTAAATCAACAATCAACAAGTTTAAGGTGGCTCACCTTGATTACTCAGACGCACACTACCCCAACTTTGAACGGCTGATACTTCACTGTCTGAGCTCGGTCGGGTAAACTGCGTCACACATTTACTAGAGTTTGAATGAACTTTCCAAAAAAGTTCCCTCAAAAGCAATGGTTGGGCTGCTTGTGCATTTTCACGATCACTCCGGCAGCGGCGAAGCGTTGCAAGCAGGCATGGCAAGTTTGTTGATTTAAAAGCACAGAAATATGTAGAATATAGACAAAAGACAAATTCCGGAAATAAACCAACTGTCAACAAATAATACGGCAATGAAACTTTTGAAGATGAATGCAAACGTCCCTTATACTTTTAGTTTTATTTCGCACCCTTAAAATGGTTCAATGCGCTTGCAATTTACAGAGATAATAGCATGACATGATAGACTTCAGATCTAAAGACTTTTAAAAATATCTATCCACTAGCTTTGAAATAAAAGCTTCCGTAACAAAGACGTTACTTCTGTAAGTAAAATGAGCATATTTATGACATCGCCTTTGCTTCATCGACTAAAATCTAGTGCATCAAACTTGATGAAACTTTCAAGACAAGTAGTTTTATGCCATAGTAATGATATATGGTGAAAACATTGTTTCGATCTGTCAGGAAAACACTGGCATCGATGATATAACAGAAAGTAAGGCGAATATTTACATTTTTGCTGGAAAATATTCAATCCAATATATTTCAAAAACGCTCTCATAGAATGTTGTCAAGCTTTGCAGTCTTGAAGATCTCCATCTAGAATATAAGAGACATTAGTCGATTTAAAAGTTTAGATCTAGATCGAGAAAATTACTGATATGCAAAAACTAAGACGTCAGCCTATCATTGCTATGTTAACGCCGATGTCAATCAAACCTACTTTTTTGGAAAGTTCATTCAAACTCTAGTAAATGTGTGACGCAGTTTACCCGACCGAGCTCAGACAGTGAAGTATCAGCCGTTCAAAGTTGGGGTAGTGTGCGTCTGAGTAATCAAGGTGAGCCACCTTAATGCACGTGCCGTTATGAACTCCGCCCAAGTGCCCAATGAGACACCAGGCCCCGGTTACACGAAAGGTGAATAGCGCTATTCGCGCCAGTCCCTTGCAGCGCGAGTATAAATAAGAGCTCTGCATCTAATTACTGCCCAGTTCGCGTAAGAACCCTTCACTACGCTACCTATCCTTACTCAGTCATGGCCGATGAACAAATTCCTGTCCCAACTGCTGTTGAACAAGCCCAGGCGTTGAGAATTCAACCCAACCAAGTATATAAGTACCTGCTGCGAATCCAGACCATGGTCCTTTCAGGTATAAACGTTTTATAGGTCGTTTTCAATTTCGTTCGATTTCCTTCGGCTCCCTAAAAGTTTGCACGTGTGTTGAACTCTACAGTGAGTTTTTTGTTTTATAGCGTGCGTCGCCTCGCAAACACCGGGTTTGTGGAGTTGTATTTCCCTCGGCTCCCTAAAAGTTTGCACGTGTGTTGAACTCTAATGTGAGTGTTTGTGTACCGTGCTTCGCCTCGCAAACACCGGGTTTGTGGAGTTGCATTTCCCTCGGCTCCCTAAAAGTTTGCACGTGTGTTGAACTCTACAGTGAGTTTTTGTTTACCGTGCTTCGCCTCGCAAACACCGGGTTTGTGGAGTTGCATTTCCCTCGGCTCCCTAAACGTTTGCACGTGTGTTGAACTCTAAAGTGAGTTTTTGTGTACCGTGCTTCGCCTCGCAAACACCGGGTTTGTGGAGTTGCATTTCCCTCGGCTCCCTAAAAGTTTGCACGTGTGTTGGCTCTAAAGTGAGTGTTTGTTTACCGTGCTCGCCTCGCAAACACCGGGTCTGTGGAGTTGCATTTCCCTCGGCTCCCTAAACGTTTGCACGTATGTTGAACTCTAAAGTGAGTTTTTGTGTACCGTGCTTCGCCTCGCAAACACCGGGTTTGTGGAGTTGCATTTCCCTCAGCTCCCTAAAAGTTTGCACGTGTGTTGAATTCTATATACAGTGAGTTTTTTGTTTATGGCCGTGCTTCGCCTCGCAAACACAGGGTTTGTGGAGTTGCCTTTCCCTCAGTTTCCCTTCTCGGTTGTTTGTTTGTGTTCTATAGTCGGTACTATACAACATGATACAACGTCATCTTTACTTTATGCATGCTTTCCCTCCCCTTTGCCTCGTTTATAAGTTTTGCATGCTTAGGGGTATGAGGTTGAACATTGTCGTATGGCTTGTGCTTGATATTTCCCTTTGCGTACCGTGACGTAATGTCCAAGCATTCTAGTTGCATGGTTAATGTTGAGCAATGATTTCCCTTAGCGTTATTATTACTATTATAGCGTTCTGCACCCTATATATTGTCAAGACGGTGCAAATTCGACTGAGTTGTTCGGTTTTGGGTATATTTGTGTTTTCGACATTTGCAGATTTGCTGCTTCTCGCATTTGCATCCAATTTGGTGTTGTATTGTTTGTCTTTGTTGTTGTCCCTCCCTCCACACCTCCCTTTGTTTCCTATCCTTTGTGATTGTCTCCCTTTGTTATTCCTGTTTTCGCATATCATTGATTGTGCGTGCCTTACGGTATTATCACTGTTGGCCCTTTGTGGGCTCTACAATAATTATTAATTCGGTGATGGTGTTGTGCCTCAGATACGTGGTACTGTCCCTGTTCGTTTTACTTTCGGTTTATTTCCGTTGCTCTAACATTTTGTGGAGTTTTTGTTTTGTGTCCTCTCCCGCGCTATTTGGGTTTTCCCTATCTCCTATGGTAGCCTGAAAGGGTGTCTAATGCCCTAGTCGGATTACTGACGCTCAGGCTGTCATCCCTTGGGTGGGTTACTCCCGCGCAGAAACGCTTTACCTTATATTTCCATCTTCTTTTACCACCCAAGGGCTGGCAGCCTGTAGATTATCGATTCACGCCCACCTTTCTGTGGCTGCAGCTGCCTCCATATATAGTGTCATACACTAGCTTGAACAGTCTCGCGCGTTTCACTATGCCTTCCACGCAAGCCACTCATCCTAAGGTTTGGGTGGTTGGAGGGTCCTGCCTAGTTAAGTTTTGGACTTGGCTTTTTGAGTATTGGCAAAGGTCTCGAGTGACTTGGTATTAGACCGCATCAAACGCTAAGCTTCTGGGCGCGGGCGCATTTCTCCATCTCTTATTAAGCGAGCGTGAAGGGGACTGCCGCGAATAGTATGCTATTCGCGCCAGTCCCTTGCAGCGCGAGTATAAATAAGAGCTCTGCATCTAATTACTGCCCAGTTCGCGTAAGAACCCTTCGGCTATTGGCAGCCGTGACCTGGCTTGACACTCTCTTTCGCGCTTGCTTCCAAAAGCTACCGTGCTCTTTCCTTTCCCCTCCCCTCCCTGACCCTATCCCTTTGCACTTCCAACTCACTCAAGCGCGGTTGCATTTCTCCATCTCTTATTAAGCGAGCGTGAAGGGGACTGCCGCGAATAGTATGCTATCCACCGGATAAGTCTTATCCAACGGATAAAATTTATTGGATAACTGCATCAGTTTTATCCGTTGGATAAGACTTATCCGGTGGATAGCGCTATTCACCTTTCGTGCAACCAGGGCCTGATGATCGCGTAATAAGGATCACATTACCTTTCAAGGACCAAATATCTGCAGACTCTGTTAGACGTCAAATGCGTGACCTTGGCAACAAGATTGGTGTTACTTTGCAGCCTATTTGCCTGAGTAGAAAGATCGAGAACATCTTGCCACCTAATGAAATCAAGCATTCTATCGTCAACAAACAATGTGTTGTATACAATTTTAAATGTAATTTGTGTGATGCAAATTATGTAATGTTTACAGTCAGACACCTTCATCAACACATTGATGAACATACGAACTATAACATTCCTCATCGATTGGTCGATAGGTCCATGAAAATCATGGCGTCAACCAACCTTCTTCTTTTGACAAACAGTTCACCATCCTAAAGAAGTGCAAAGGGAAATTGGACGTTCTCATTTATGAGATGTTATTCATTAAGAAACTCAAACCTAGCTTGAACATTCAGTCGGACTCCATACGTGCTAAACTCTTTGTTTAGTTATATTTTTATTTCTTAGCTTTTTCTATATTGTTTTATTCTTTGTATGTAATTTATTCATTAGTGTCCATTGTCATATTTTTCTATATATAGTTTATTCTTAGATTTATTGTTTGACTTGATAAGGACGCTTGTAACGTCGAAACGTCGTCGACTTACTTTTAATTAAGAATGCCCTTAAGTTTTTACAACCTTTTATCGCTCAACTTTAGAGTAAAATATTTTTTATTATTGTTAATATTGTTTTTCGGAGTACAATTAGCACATCCGTGATACGCTGAAATCTGACTTTAAATAAAGTTTATGTATGTATATATGTATGGCATAGCATTGCAGGGGCGGATACAGCGGGGGTGGATTGGGTGGCTAGCCACCCCCTCTAGAGGTTTAACAATAGAAAATATGAATTAGAAGTATTGTATGTGTTCCGGCTACCACTCCCTTTCATGCTTCGCGTTATTACACGGTTTAGGAGAAACCGGTTGTAAACCAGCCTTGGTCAGAGCAGAGCATGATTCATAGCGCGTTCTAATTACGGACTTTCATGAATTAAAGGATTGTCCGATTCGATTCAGCGGGCATTGAAATTCTCAAGTGTTATGCTATTTTCAATATGCATTGGTTTGCTGAGACAGTGTAGGAAGTAATTAGCGATACGCGTAAATCAAAAATAACTTTTAGAGAACGCTGGAAATAGCATTTCCGAGCCTCTAGATTGCAGAATTTTCAGGGGGGAGCCCCCATACCCCTCTAGCGCCTCACGCCTACGGCTAGCTACGCGTCCCCCCCCACTGTTTGGCCTTTGCTACGGCCCTGGTTCACTTTTGTGTACCAGCAAAAAAATATAATAAATATATATATACCTCAGAAAGTTAAATAATTCCCCATTTTTAAGCATAGTTGAACAGCATTTTCATGATTGTATAAATGTTCCAAATGTGGTTTCTCTTTTTCATTTGTTCTTTGTTTACATAGGTTCAATACTCCTACTATTTTCGACGGCAAATGGCATCACATCTGCCTAACCTGGAATAATACCGAAGCAAAGTACACATTCTACGTCGATGGTGTCCAAATAGGTGATCGAAGTGTGAATAAGGACCACGTTATCAAAAAGGGTGCACTCGTTCTTGGACAAGATCAGGATAGCTACAAAGGAGGTTTTGATTCATTACAAAGCTTCCAAGGCAATATGACGAGTGTTAACCTGTGGGACAAGGCCCTTACAGCACAAGAGGTATCTGTCCTGGCTAAATCATGTACGACTGGCGAGGGGAACATCGTCAAGTGGTCAGATCTCAAAGATAAAGGAGAAGGAGATGTCAAGCTTATCTGCACTTCTACCTGTGTTGGTTGAATATCGATTCAGACAGACTTTCGAAGACTCGAAAATTGAGATGAATCCGTCGAACATTTCAAATACAAACTTGATGTAGTCGTTTATGTAAACGTGATCCCACTTCTGGCACCATGTCAAAGGTTTCGGGTTCTATTCAGTACTATGACTAGGAATACTATAGTTGGTTTCCTAGTTGGTTAAGCTGCGGAATTATACCAATCAATCAATCATATAGTATATAATCATATATAATCATAGTATAACTAGTATACTTCACTTATCATTATTTATATAATATAATATATATAACAATAGAGTTGATGTCGCGGGCGTAAATATGTTTTTGGCCCGAGTCAGGCTCATTTTGGTCCGAGCGAGGGTTAAAATGAGCTCTGAGAAGGGCCAAAAACATATTTACGCCCAAGAACATCAACTCTATTACTATTATAATCATTTCATCGGGCATTTAGAAAAGGAATCAAAGACAGTAAGCGACATTTTGAACACTACCGGCTTCGCGTCGACATTTATTTCAGTTGAAAATGTTTACATAATTAAAACTTTGGAGAAAACTGCAAAATTTGTCAAAACAATCTTTGCACCAAAGTTCTCTTGAAAGGAAAACTAACAGAATTCCATCAACAGCAAAGAAATAGTCATTTAGAAGCGCTAAAATTAATTATGCAATTACTGAACTGGCAGCAATTAAATTGCCTGAACTGAGTGGGTTTCGCTCGACGAAAACAAACTTACATTCACTTCGCCGCCGGGAATGGAGCTACTATGGCGGTCTACTGCAGCTCTGATACTGGTCAAGGCACTTGGTGTGAGAGCTTCTTCTAGTTCGTTTTAAACTCTGCATAAAATCTGCGAAGAATGCTGCTCAATTCTGTCACATTTTGACCATTTTGAATTCGTATCGGCGCATGCACCAGTCACTGAACTTTTTCATTCCCCACAAAGTTTGTTTACTCGTGTTTTGGGGCATGAATTCTTCTTCGAGTTTCTGTAAGTCCTCTTCATCTAGCTGAGAAGACTGTGAATTTGCTTCTTCGTTAGGTTTTTTTAGCTATTTTGTCGTTATAAAGCACAAAAACAATAGCTGACTCTCGAGTCAAAGTGCTGCCAGCCAAGAAATAACGGCGCGAACAGTTGAATGGTTTGCCGTTCTGATTGGCTGGCTGGGTTATATTTTGTGATTTTTGATTGGCTTAGAGCAGCGGTCTAAAATACATTTTAGCCCGCTGATTTCACCATTTTAGACCGCAAAATACGCCACAATACCCGATGAAATGATTATAATATTATGTGTTTCTTTTTATGTATTTATTTGCTCTCCTACTCCAAGACAATAGCTTATAAAAGCTACTCTGACAATATGAGTATAAATAAAGATTATGTATGTATGTATGTATGACGTATGAATCAATCAACTTCAACTTCAACTAAAGAATTCGTTTGAAATCAACTCCAAATCGACCACAATTAAAGTACGACTCTAAGTAAGTCAAAATTCAAAATACAGAGTTCAACGTACTTCAAATTAATTTCAAGTTTAATTATAATTCAAGTTTCGAGTGTCATTTCAATTATTCAATTCGCCAGATACCTTTACACAGCATCAAGGCGGACAGATCATTCACTGCCCGCCAATAAAAGACGCTAGTCCCCCAAACAGAGACGACTTCGTAATTCTTCGTAGATCCCAACATTTGCATGTTGTGATACAATGGGCTACAACATTGTTGGCTTTGTATGTAAGTGTTGTAAATGTACCCATACATTGTGTGTCCTAACAATCTCAATTATACAAAGCAAGGTTTCATCAATAGGCTTGTGTCACCTGTCACGTGACTTTAACTGTAACTATTGCTTTATTTACTTAATTCCCTTCAAACTTTTCACTTTTTCTAACTTTAGCATGCTCTTACAAGTTATGGTATTTTCGTTTGTCTTCGGTGAAAATTTAAAAATTTAAGTGACAGGTGACACAAGCTCATCTTAAAAGTGAAAAGACGGGATACTCATATAATTTCCCTCACCGCTTTCAAACAGAAACGAAGATATGTTCTATGTTCCTTATGGGAACAGTAATGTTTTTCATGTTGTTGTGTTTAAGGCATGCCCGCCGCCATGCGGCGTGTCCCCCATGGGACCACTATTAGTCTTATATACCATTCCTTCAAGTGTATTCGTCACTTGACGCTTCCAGTGCATTTCAGTCAGTAGTTCTGTTGTTACGTTTCTGCCAGTCCCTTAGTTTACTTTTCCCGCAATTACACTCATTTAGTTCTAGTTGTACCGTGTCACTTACACATTTAAACAGCCCTCGTTTATTCATATACTCGTTAACTTGTAACTAGTCTAGTTATCGGTTCATCAACTCTCTACATTGTACACTATTACCTTTTACTTTGAACACTAATAAACACTGATTTGCTGGATGGCTACCCTCCAACTTGTGTTGTCGTTATCACTTAAATATGAAACGTTTTCTATTCGGCTGAGCGAAGCGAAAGAGAATAGAATAGTAAGCATCTTTTTGGTCAATAGTGGCCATATAACATCCAGGGAGTACCATGCAGTTTAAATGTGGAGTATGTCCATTTTGAACTTATTGTGTACTTAACAAACTTGTTAAGTTTTTTAAGATTAAATATCAATCAAAATGATCCATCGGGTTTTGGTCTGAGAAATACTAGAATTGACTTGAACAGTATTTACTTTCTTCTAGAACTCCCTTATTAAGTAATTTGGCTATTTCCTGTTCCATGATATCCATTTCCCATGCACTGAAATGTATTGGATATGGGATAGTGTTTTTGTGGATACTTGTTTCCTGTAAATGTAAAACGGCAACCATCTACCATATCTAGTACTTCAGTTGCTCCCAAGCAGAGAGGAATATAATTCTTTGCCCGCATAAACAACCACAATTCTTTGCGCTCATATATAAACAACCACAATCTCTTCTGCTCTTCTGCTCTTCTGCTCTTCTGCTCTTCTGCTCTTCTGCTCTTCTGCTCTTCTGCTCTTCTGCTCTTCTGCTCTTCTGCTCTTCTGCTCTTCTGCTCTTCTGCTCTTCTGCTCTTCTGCTCTTCTGCTCTTCTGCTCTTCTGCTCTTCTGCTCTTCTGCTCTTCTGCTCTTCTGCTCTTCTGCTCTTCTGCTCTTCTGCTCTTCTGCTCTTCTGCTCTTCTGCTCTTCTGCTCTTCTGCATGCTCTTCTGCTCTTCTGTATGCTCTTCTGCTCTTCTGCTCTTCTGCTCTTCTGCTCTTCTGCTCTTCTGCTCTTCTGCTCTTCTGCTCTTCTGCTCTTCTGCTCTTCTGCTCTTCTGCTCTTCTGCTCTTCTCTTCTGCTCTTCTGCATGCTCTTCTGCTCTCTGTATGCTCTTCTGCTCTTCTGCTCTTCTGCTCTTCTGCTCTTCTGCTCTTCTGCTCTTCTGCTCTTCTGCTCTTCTGCTCTTCTGCTCTTCTGCTCTTCTGCTCTTCTGCTCTTCTGCTCTTCTGCTCTTCTGCTCTTCTGCTCTTCTGCTCTTCTGCTCTTCTGCTCTTCTGCTCTTCTGCTCTTCTGCTCTTCTGCTCTTCTGCTCTTCTGCTCTTCTGCTCTTTGCCGCGCGCGTAGATAAAAGGCTGGTCCAATTCTGCACTAATACAAATACTGTCTGAACGTCAAAATAATATTGCTTGGGCTGCCTGTGTGTAATCACGATTGTATACTTTGACAATGGTTGGGATCTTGCATATTTCATGCTGTTACACTCACATTTATTACATATCGTTATACAGTGTCAGATTAAAGTTCATTTTTCCTGCCTTCTCATTGGAGAAGAGGTATCACGTGACGTAAGAGTAATTAAATGTTACAGTTCCCGACTCTGTTCGGGCAACTGGAAATTAAAAGTAAGATGTAGACCGGTAATAACAGAACCGAAAGTTATTTAACCTAAACTGCGCGCACTGATTGAACCACTAAATTGTTAAAAAAGGGTTTAAAAACTACGTCATTTACTTCCGTAAGAGACTTTTCTTTTTTGTGTTCTTTGACATCTGGTAAATAAGAAAACACTTTTATGTTGGGACAAATGGAAAACAGTGTGTTTAATAGTTCCTGCCTTGCTTCGCCTCGGGACCACTAAAAATGCTGCTTGTTCTTCACTGCGGGTCTCGTAAAGTTGCGCAAACAATTAACTCTGGAAAATAATAGCTTTTTAAACTTTTTGTTTTAAATTTCGGCTGGATTCCTTTAAAGTAAAATCTTCACGAATCTTTGAAAATATATTCTCTAGCTTTTTTTAAATATCTGTTTAATTTAACTATTCATAGTTAGTCTTTCCCAGTCAATAATGAATATTTGATGACTTTTATACTGATTTCAAGACGAATTTTAATATACAACACAGTAAGATACTCTCAGTTCTACAGACGATCGAATTGAACGCTGACTCCGGAACGCAAAATGAAAGCCTTGAGACTGAGATATACCCGTCTGCCATCCTTTATTTTGCTGTTGAACTTCTTGTATGTGAAAGGTAAAGTCGATTTTAACAAGACAATGTTGTTTCTCAGTGATTCATAGGTAATAGGATTAGCATGGTTTGTAGTAAATCCTTTATTATTATTAGTATTCAAAGTATATTTTTAACACAATATCCCTAACCGCCAAGCGATGATCTAGGCTTTATCTATTACCTTTATGAGTAAACCTTCTATTGCTGGCTAATTTACACATCACTAAACTGAGTTGGGAAACCTTTAATTATGTCGATGATTTTCCGTTGCCTTTTGTAAAGTTAGTCAAAGAAAACCTCTTGAATCATAGGGAATAGAATTTAAAACTATAACCGATATTTCTAGCGGATTCCAAGTGAAGTTGAGACTTGAATTTTGACATGGATTTCTCATATCATTAATAATTCATGAGATTTTTAGTCAATCAGGGAACTTTATTTCGTCACGTGCATAAGCATTAAAACCCGGTGAAACGCTTGTGATCAAACTCCCATGTGTGTGAGCACATTTCCAACCCTAGTGATCGAGATCAGTTCTTAATCTAAATATTCATGACCCACAGAGTATTTCTTTATTTTATATTTCTTTATTTTATATTAGTATTCCCAATCCTTACAATATATCGAAATGTTGCCATTAGATTTATACATTTTCCATCACAACCTTTCTATATGGAATCGAATCCAAGACCTTTGGCTTACCTACAACACACTTTACACTGTATACTACTGAGCTAACTGATGAATATTGGTGGACAAAAAATATATTTATACTCTCACAATTGCCGGTTTGAAACAATAAGCGCCTAATTAGAAAATATCAAAGACAAAAGGTCTAATCATTTCAAACACTCGCACTCGTTGTTGAAATACTACAAGAAGGAACTCGATATAAACTGAATGCAAAAATGGCTCCCAATAGTCATTGTTTTGGACAGACTAACCTCGTGTCCATGTGAAATCTCTTTTGTGCAGCATCATGGACACGAGGCTAGTCAGTCCAAAACAATGACTATTTAAATTTGGGAGCCATTGTTACATTCGATTTATGTACTTGTAATACTGAAAATGCTGAAAGGAAAACCCGAACATAAACTACTTGGATTCCAACTCCCAAATCTCAGTTATCGTGGATGCACAAGAATATCGATTTGGGGATCGGTCCCAATTTCGCCGTCACGCCGAGAGAGAAAAGCCATTGCAGTGTTGAGGTTGTTTGCTATATCAGCCAATAGGAGTAAAGCAAAATTGGAGGCTAATTAAAATTCAATTGCATAGATTGAGTTTCATTCAGTTTTACTCTGCATGCTTAGTACAAAACTAAGTACAATAGTTGATATTTATGGTACCAAATAAACTATTGTTCTTAGTTTAGTGTCACCAAGGAGTGAGGTGACACCTCAAGCTGCAATTTTCCATTGTTAAAATCGGCTACCAAACAAGTCGCATTATTTTAATAATAATAATAAATTCAGTAATAATTCATGAGGACACAACAAAGGACATCACTACCGTGGTCTTAATTAACATAAAATTAGGCCAACTTTAACTTTGAAATTCTCCAATAATTATTCATGGTTTAAGAAGCTATTGTATGACCGATGATTGTTTGCGTAGGCTTTATAAACAAACACAATAAAAGTCACGCATTTATATTTTGTCTTTCACCCCACCCCTACAACAGGAGAAGGCGGTTGCAAAAACCTTAATTATCTCGACTGTATAAAAAACAAAACCTTGACTGGTCACGTGATCAAGACCGCCAGAGTCCTAGTTCCCGGATTAGAAGTCTGCCAGCAAAATTGCTTTCGTGAAGGCAAATGTGTGTCGTACAACTTGGGTCCAGTAGAAGGACAGATCAGGACGTGTGAGTTGAATGCCGCTGACCACTGGATGCGCCCTACTTTCTTGGCTTTGAAAGAAGGTTTTGAATATTGTCCAATTGAGGTGAGTTTGGCATATCTCCATGGAAACCCACTGGGAAAAAGCACGCTCTTGGCCGGGGTAAATTTCGTGTAAATTTCGTGTAAATTTCGCGTGAATGCCGTGTAAATTCCGTATATATTTCGTATACATTTCGTGTACATTTCGTGTAAATGAAAATGTACACACCGGCCATGAGACGCTGTGATCCATAACACCGAGAAGCTACGGCGTCTCGTTTTCTCAACACACTTCTCAACCTCATTAATAATTCATGAGGACAAACTAAAGGACATCACTACTGTGAAGGATGTTTGATATGTGACCTTTTAATTAAATTAAATTAAAATTAACTTACAATTTGGCCAACTTTAACTTTGAATTTATCCAAGAATTATGAATGGTTTGAGAAGCTATATCAAACAGAAAAAACGGAGTGCTTCCTGCGATTGACACGTTCTGGATCCTTTAGATAAACCCTTGGGGTTCTGTTCATTTCTGCAACCTTCCATAATTTTTTTCAAATTATGTATTTGTGATTTATTATTTTGTGTGAAAAAGAAAAACTTTTGAACATCTGATTTCAAAACACGTACATCGAAGTCGATTGAAGAAATCCCCGGCGCCTCGATTTTTCAACACGCTTCTTTTTTATATTTTTTATTTATTTTATTTATCTTCCACCAATCTTCCACGCTTCTCGGTGTTTCAGTCAAAATTGAAGGAAACACTCTTTCTTGTGTTTGCCAATGTGTTGCTTCTTTCTTCCCTAGAATCGTTGTTCAACCAACCCTTGTCCAGCAAAAAGACTCTGCACACCTGACTTTGCGTGGGACACGTTCAACTGTGACGGTAAATAAGCTTAAAGTGACCGAAGGTTTGGGAGACATTCATTTACATCTGTTCCTGTCTTTGACATTTTAGATGGTGGTTGGACACAATGGGGCCCGTGGCCTGACGTCTGTATTCCATCAGCATGTCCACAAACTCGCAAGAGAAGTTGTTCAAACCCAGAACCACAACGAAACGGTGCCAATTGTGCAGGATTGGGACTGGATACGAGGGAGTGTAAAATGCCAAAGACGGACATTAGCGGTAAATATATTACAGTCCAAACCTAGACTAGTCACTTACATATACAGACACAAACGTAGATGGAGCTAGAAACAGTTACTTACATAAAGTCTAAAGCACTAGAGAGCGAGATCTAGAGTTAGAACGGTGCGCCCTCTACTCCCTCCCTCCATCTGTGCTCCGTTCTACGGGCAAATAAAGCTGCACTAGAGCTACAAGGATTAGAAGGAAGTCGAAGCAAGGATGTCAGGTGATGCATTTAACATTAGACTAATACATTTATGATTAACACCGCAATGCTTCTATTGACACTGAGAAGAGTATCAGGATTGTCCTACCATTTATTGACCAAAAACCAGCTGATATCGTAAGGCGCCAACTCAATCAGTTAAATAGAAAACTCGGCACAGATTTGCAACCTGTTTTCACAAGCCGAAAGCTCGGAGATGTACTCATTACAAGATGAAAGAGCCAAAGCCACCGCTCATAAACCAACAACTTGTTGTGTACTATTACAAATGTGGTCTGTGTGATGCGGACTATGTTGGTTTTACAGCGCGTCACTTACACCAAAGTATTGATGAACACCGCCACTCGTCTATTGGGAAGCATCAAAGAGAACTTCATGAACTGACCACAGCCATACCACCCAATTGTTTCTCCATTTTGAAGAAATGTAAAAATAAACTTGACTGTCTCCTGTACGAGATGCTTTTTATAAAGCAAAAATCGCCCACATTGAATGTTCAGTCGGACTCTGTTCGGGCCAAACTATTTACTTAATTTATCATTATTTATTTACTTTACTCACTCAACTGTAACAATTCAATCAACCATGAACTGCCTTTATATTTTATTTGCTATTCAAATTAAACTCACTTGATAATGACATCGGACGATGTCGAAACGTCGTAATTTCCTTGCGTTTGTCTTTCTTATAAATGTAGTTTCTAAGTCGAAACTCATCCAGAACTAATAAATTAGTACTAATAAATCTGAAACTGAAAGTAATCGAACCGGACACCTCTCGCTTGGACGACCACGCACTAACCAATTTTAAGCTTAAAAACCAGCCTTGCTCGGCCTTCCTTGCTTCACTCTTGCTCGGCCACCCTTGCTCCGCCACCCTTGCTCCACCCTTGTTCCACCCTTGCTCCACCCTTACTCCACCCTTGCTCTACCACCCTTGCTCCGCCACCCTTGTTAAACCTTTGCACCACCTTTGCTCCACCTTTGCTCCAGCCTTGCTCCAGCCTGCTCCAGCCTTGCTCCAGCCTTGCTCGGCTACCCTTGCTCCATCCCTGCTCCATCCTTGTTCCATGCATCCTTGCACCACCGTTGCTCCATGCATCCTTGCTCCACCTTTGCCCCACCGGCCTTGTTCCACCCTTATTCCACCCTTGTTCCACCCTTGTTCCACCCTTGTTCCACCCTTGTTCCACCCTTGTTCCACCCTTGTTCCACCCTTGTTCCACCCTTGAGCAACCGGCCCTAGACTTAAACACAGACATCGACTTCGACATCAAATTGAGGCAGACACAGTTCTTAATCTTGATTTTTCTTTAAATTACTGATTAAAAGTAATTCATATCTTCAGGATGCCAGTGCCCACTAGGGATGGAAGACGGACGTATAACAGACTCCCAGATTAATGCGTCGTCCACTTTCAGTGATGATATTCTGAAATATTATCCATCAGAAGCCCGTCTCAATAATATAGCGATCTCGACTAGAGTTGGTGCTTGGTGTGCAGCTAAGAGATTCCCAGGGGAATATATTGAGGTTAGTAAGTGAAAGACGCCGAGACTCACCCAGAGTTCCCGAGGGATACTCTCATAAGGTAGGGTAGGGTTTTTGTGAAATGTTGAATCATTGTCAGTCGACCATTGATAGTAATGTCGCTAGTTAGTAAGTAGTAAGTAGCCGCGGACATTATCAGCCGATATACCAGTCGCCAGAAGGGGTTTATTTACTAAATAGCCTACTAGTAGAGTAGCCAATCAGAGCTCGCGCTTGCTCATATCCTGTTGTTGTCAATATATAAGAACGTACAGAAGACATATAAGAAAACTGGGAAAAAGCAGGAAGCTAAAATAAACAAAGAAGCGAAGGTTATTTCAGACAGATTTGACCTCTCGGACAGAGTGGAAACAATGGCGAAGCGAGACGCTTTTATAACTTTAAAAGACCACAAGCCAAACTTTAACAACTCACCAACTCACCGACTAATTAGTCCCACAAAGTCTGAAATCGGGCGAATGAGCAAGCAGATTCTCCAGAAGATCGTAAAAAGTGCGGCCTTAGCCACCAAAGTCAACCTATGGAGGACCACTTACTCGGTGCTTGAATGGTTCAATGCGATCGAAGGTAAACAAAACGCATCCTTTGTATGCTTCGATATAGTGGAATTCTATCTCTCAATCACTAAGAAGCTGCTATCCGAAGCTATTGATTTCGCCTCGAAGTATGTGAGCATTCCGCCAGAAGATAAACAGATCATCATGCACGCGAAACAAACACTATTGAAGGGTGGAGATGTCCCATGGGTAACGAAAGACACTTCTGATGACTTGTTTGACGTAACCATGGGAGCATACGATGGTGCCGAGTCGTGCGAACTGGTTGTAGTCTTCGTGCTTTCACAATTGAAATCCATCTGCGGCGAGGCAATAGGCCTTTATAGGGATGATGGGCTCGCTGTGTTTCACGACCCGCCCCGACTCATCGAGTGTGCTAAAAAGAAAAGTTGCTCTTTGTTCGCCAGCAATGGCTTAAAAATAACCATAGAAGCGAACAAAAAGGTGATAAATTACTTAGACGTGACGTTAGATCTGAACAGCGGCAAACACCACCCGTACATGAAACCAGGGAATACACCGTCCTATGTACACGCTAAAAGTAACCATCCACCCAACATCTTGAAGCGAATCCCAGAAAGCGTAAATCAGAGACTATCAGATATATCATCAGACGAAACTGCCTTTAACAAAGCAGCAACGCCGTACCAGGCCGCTTTGGACAAAAGCGGGTACGAACACAAGCTGAAGTTCCTCCCTAGAAACAAAAGAAAGAAAAAAAGCAGAGCAAGAAAAAGGAACATAACCTGGTTTAACCCTCCCTTCGATATGCATGTGAAAACTAACCTGGGAAAATAATTATTGCGTATCGTCAACGAATGTTTCCCTAAGAGCCACACCCTGAGACCAATATTTAACCGAAACATACTCAAGCTGTCGTATAGTTGTATGCCAAGTGTAAAATGTGCAATCGACGCGCACAACAAGCGCCTGTTACAACAGCCAAACGCGGAAAGTTCCGACACAAGGCCATGCATCTGCATAAAAAAGAGGAGTGTCCCCTAGATAACCAATGCTTGACGAAGGGCATCATCTACCAAGCCACCGTGACTACAGAAGAAGGGAGTGAGTGCTATGTGGGCCTGACTGACACGGAATTCAAGTCGAGATTCGCCAACCACAAACAGTCGTTTAAGAAAGAAGCATACAGTAATCAGACCGAATTGAGTAAATATGTATTGCAATTAAAGAACGCTAGGGTAGATTACAAAATAACATGGAGGATACTAGGCAAAGCGCGGGCGTACTCCAATACAACAAAGAGATGTAATTTATGCAACCTTGAGAAGTACTATATCATTTGCCATAGGGAATTAGCCACGTTAAATAGGCGATCTGAATTGGTTAATAGTTGCAGACATGCAAATAAGTTCCTTTTAAAGAATGCTTAGTTAAGTACTGTGCTACCGTGCGTGAAACTGTATAAATATCACGTAGTTGACAACAACATCACGCTGTAAGAATCCTGAAGAGTGAGAGCACTTGTGCTCCCACGAAACAGACCTGTAGATTAAACAGCAATGAACGAAACATAGTCCATAATTACTCTTCATCATAAGAAATATATGTATACAGCTATTTCAAAAAACGTTGAAAACTGAATACTGCATACTGAATAGTGCATTCCAAGACCAAAGGGCATTGTGGGCCTCGTTATTTTGAAATAAAAAGTAAATATACAGCGATTTGTTCGCCATATGGAGCTAGTATATTGTTTCTGATGGAATACACAAAAAATAAAATAAATTATTATTATTTATATCACTTTAGACAATATTACACGAGTCCCAAAATGCATTTCGGTCTTGGAATACACTATTTAGAATTATCAACGTTTTTTTAAATAGCTGTATATATATATATATATATATAATATATAATACAGAAATATGCTGAAATTCTGATCCTTTTGACTAAAATACACATATATCAAAGACCTACTTAAAATCATTTGATAGCTTCATTGATATTTTTTTCATAAAGCCTCGCTGGCAGACAACTAGAAAAAAAATATCAGCGTAGCCATCCCATAATTTTAAGTAGGTTTTTGATATATATGCATTTTTGTCAAATGGATCAGAATTTCTGCATATTGCTGTATATATAATATATATAATATATGTATATATATACACCTAACCAAAAAAAGTCTGCAACTTTGGAAATATATATGTCTTTTGTTTCTCTATTGTTTTTTTCTTCGAGAACAAAGGATATATATATATCTTAAAGTTGCAGAATTGTTTTGGTTAGGTATATATAATAAATATATGTATACAAATTAATCAGAGTACTTCTTGATTCATATGTATATATATATACAGGTTGATCTTGGTCAAAGTACAATGGTCACCAAAGTAGCAACACAAGGTCGGCCCAAGCTAGCTAGCCATCCACATGTCCTGCAATATGTAACCAAGTACAACATAATGTACAGCAGCGACAACACGACATGGACTAAATACCAGCCAGGCTACTTCAAGGTTAGACATATTATGTACTTATTGACTGAGTGGGAGGGCCGGACGGGCAAATATTTGGCTCGAGATCATGGCAGTACGGACCGAGCGTAGCGAATGACCGAGAGCCAAATATTTGCCCGTCCGGCCCGACCTAACTCAGTCAATAAGCATTTTATCATATGACCCTTTCATATGGACCATTTTGGTACTAAAATCATTCACAGCCAAGGAAAAGTGAACACAAATGCGCGATTACTCTATAAGAACCAATTAAAACAAAACAAAAACATACTTTTTCCACTTTTGTCGTCCACATAAAAAAAAAAAATTAACTGCAAAAAAAGTATAAACAATTTCCTGACAACAATCGGGGCCGCTCCGGGCGATTTTATATTTTACGCCCACTTCAAGATGGCGGATATGGCCGAGATGGCCTGGAATCTACTAATATGAGCAGCTCAACTTCCGGTGAATCGTCTTCGTATTTTCTTCGAGTTCACATAGAGTAATTCTTGGCAATTTCTTTGTTGGCTAAACTGCAATTGCAATAAATGTTGAAGATTATACATATTTGGCGGAGAAATCGTGTCAAACAAGCCGCAATTGTATGTATTTATTGTCTGAAATAAAACTATCCAATTGTGATGAAGTTGGAGCTTATTTTCATTCACTTACTGCATGGCTATCTAACGGATTGTTTCCCTCAAAACACTTTAAAGAAGATCCAGCTTGATGTGAAAGTTTTTACTCGTCGATCACTGCGGTAAAACGCTTGCTTTTTAGTGGGCGTAAAATGCGAAGTGAGCTCACACTTTACGCCCACTAAAAAGCAAGCGTTTTACCGCAGTGATCGATGAGTAGAAACTTTCAAATAAAGCTGGATCTTTTTTAAAGTGTTTTGAGGGGAACAATCCGTTGGATAGCCAGTAAGTAAATGAAAATATGCATTGGCTATTCGTACGGTAACCGTACGCCGACTCTGATTTTGTTATTCGTACCGTTGAGTCGATTATTTCTATGATTTTATGACAAGTTGAAGAAATGTATTGAATCCAAACTATCCTATCTTTGATTAGTTTGTTTGTTTCTTCAACCAAAACATTTTTATTTTAAAACCAAGCTTTCGGACACATGGTCCATCTTCAGGGTGTAAAATGGTAGTAATTCGTCAAAACTAACGGCTATTACGTTGTAAACAAATAGCGCGCGCAAACAAAAACAAAAACAAAACAAAAAGACAATTTGCGCGAGCAAGGAAATTAGCAAGTTAAGAATGTGTGATAGATGACAGATTAAAATTTCTTAAATAGAGCAGTGAATATAAGTTCAGAATATAACTCAAAAATCTTGAATATGCTGAAAGATACCAACACATACAAGCTGCTACCAAAAGACCCAGCCAAGTCATCAGAAGCTAAAATGAAGTCCTTGTTATCTAGCATGAAAGAAAGGATCCCCGAGTCCATCTACAAAAAGTTGAACACAACCGATGGAACAACACCCAGACTTTACGGGGTTCCCAAGATCCATAAAGAGGGAACACCTTTGAGACCAATTGTCAGTTTCACTGGGTCACCAACATACCAGTTGTCCAAACATTTAGTATCAATCTTGTCGCCTATAGTGGGCAACACGGACCGTCATCTCCGTAACTCTAAGGATTGGACTAATCGAGCGAAGGATGTAGTTTTAAATCACGACGATGAACTTGTGTCATTTGATGTAGTTGCCCTATTTACGTCCATCCCCACACATGTTGCTGTTTCTGCAGCCAAGTCAAGACTTGATCAGGATGATAGCTTACGCGAAAGAACCTCTCTAACATCTTCTGACGCTGCTGCCTTACTATCCTTTTGCCTAAGCTCAACTGAATTCTGTTTCAACAGCAAGTTCTACAAACAAATACACGGCACTGCCATGGGATCGCCAATATCTGTTGTTGTAGCGGATCTAGTCATGGAAGAGCTGGAATCCAGAGCACTGGCGACTTTTACCAACCCTCCCAGCCTGTATGGACGGTATGTGGACGACACAATTTGCGTCATTCAAAAAGATCAGATCAATGCTTTCCACCAACACCTGGATAGCCAAGACCCCAACATCAAGTTCACCGTAGAACGTTACTCTGATGATGGCCTCCCTTTCTTAGACACGCTTAATAAGGTTCTTGATGATGGCACCATTGACGTCTCCATCTTTAGGAAAAAGACACATACAGATCGGTATCTTCACTTTTCAAGTCATCACCCTCCTCAGCACAAGGCGGCTGTCGTGCGCACTTTAGTCCACAGAACCAACAACTTGCTTTCGAAAGATTGCCACAAAGACAAAGAACGCACTCACATTGGTAGAGCTCTCGCTGCTAATGGATACCCACGGCAGTTTATCCATAAATTTTCACAAGACCGAAAGATAGCTGAGAAGAAATCTGACACGGAAGAACGAAAAGGTTTCGCACTTTTACCGTACGTGCAAGGTACAACAGAAAGGATCAAACGTGTCCTAGAAAGCCACATGATTGAAGTCTGCGTAAAACCACTAACAACGCTGAGACATATCTTGTCCAAGCCTAAAGACCCGCTACCAAAAGAAAAGAAGACCGGAGTGATTTATTCCATCCCGTGCGGAGAATGTGAAACGTTTTACATCGGAGAGACCGGTAGATCTTTGGCCACAAGACAGAAGGAACATCAGTCCTATGTTAGACTTAACAAGACCGACAAGTCAGCTCTCGCGGAACACGCACACAATACAGGACATTCCATCTCCTGGAATAACACCAAGATCCTTGAAGTAGAAACAAGATGGCACCAAAGGAAATGGTCAGAAGCATGCCACATTGCTAAGAGTACAGATGCCATTAGTAACAGAGACACTGGCAGAATTTTGCCACAAAATTACACTGCTCTATTTAAGAAATTTTAATCTGTCATCTATTACACATTCTTAACTTGCTAATTTCCTTGCTCGCGCAAATTGTCTTTTTGTTTTGTTTTTGTTTTTGTTTGCGCGCGCTATTTGTTTACAACGTAATAGCCGTTAGCTTTGACGAATTACTACCATTTTACACCCTGAAGATGGACCATGTGTCCGAAAGCTTGGTTTTAAAATAAAAATGTTTTGGTTGAAGAAACAAACAAACTAATCATGTCTACACCAACCAGCAAAGAATTACTTGATCTATCCTATCTTTGTTAAGACGTACAAAGCGATTCAGAACAGCTTTATAAATTTCGATGCCAAGTTTTGGTTTACGCTGGGCACAGTATACGAGACTGAATAAATTTAATTCTGGCGTGACACATCAGACTGCCGTACGCCGAATCTCATTTGTTATTCGTATGAGTCGAATTTTTCCACGATAAAGCGTGTTTTATCTTATGCCGCTGTCTTGATGTTTAGTTGTCTTACAATACTTACCGCTTTTATGACTTCGCATTGGCATTTAAAATTATACTCGCATACGAATACGGTAGCAAATGAGAGTCGAAAATAAAGCTCCAACTTTATCACAATGGATCGTTTTATTTCAAACCTGATAAATACATACGATTTCTCCAAATATGTATAACATTCAACATTTATCGAAGAAAACAAAGAAAATAAAAAAATCAAAGAATACTGAACTCTATGTGCAAATAATACGATTCACCGGAAGTTGAGCTGCTCGTATTAGTAGATTCCAGGCCATCTCGGAAATATCCGCCATCTTGAAGTGGGCGTAAAATATAAAATCGCCCGCTCCGGATACGGCTTTGTACGGACCAGCTCAAAAAATCCGTATCTGCCCAATCAAGTGACTTTTTCCAATGGTTTTCTTAAGAGCGCGCGCACGATGCCGTACAGGTCATATGATAAAATTAAATATTACAGAAATAGCTTGATGCATATGGCGTGTAAGGCCCCATTCACACGGTACCGGACGAATTTCTAACCGTTCAAAAAATTGACCAGCACACACCGTTTACACGGAAACGTCTCTTTAATTGAGAAACATTTTCTGTAGAATTTTTGCCCGGATAGCATGGTTCCAATGTGAACGGAACGCCGAAACGCACAACTCTTCGAACGGTTAAAAATTCGTCCGGTACAGTGTGAACGGAGCATAAGAATACTACATTATTTCTCTTCAACGCTTTTGTGTTTGTGAGAAATACGTATACTCCAGAATACTCCAGTTTCGTGTTGTCTAGACACCGCTGTACTCCTTGACAGAAGACGCGCGCATTAGAACATGCAGGCTTAGCCTCAAATCCAGAGAATAACCCGTGGAATTCAAAAAGGTTTCCACTGTCCTATGTCAATATATTTTGCGTTCACGTTGGTATTTGTGAATAATTACACTGAATTGAGGCTAAGCCTGGCCAAATGCGTCTTCTGTCAAGGAGTACAGCGGTGTCTAACAACTCGAAGTAGGAGTATTATCGACGGATTACTAATAATGTACGTTTTTCTTACATAGATTTTCCCTGGTAATGTCGATAGAGATAGCATCGTGACACACAGCCTGGAAGTACCAATCAATGCACGATACATTCGACTGATTGTACAAGGGTTTCGTAGTTATCCATGCCTTAGAATGGAGTTATACGGGTGTAAGCCATCCACCTAATAAGTACCAATCAATGCACGATACATTCGACTGATTGCAAGGGTTTCGTAGTTATCCATGCCTTAGAATGGAGTTATACGGGTGTAAACCATGCACCTAATAAGTATCAATCAATGCACGATACATTCGACTGATTGTACAAGGGATTCGTAGTTATCCATGCTTTAGAATGGAGTTATACGGGTGTAAACCATGCACCTATAGCTAATAAGTACCAATCAATGCACGATACATTCGACTGATTCAGTACAAGGGTTTCGTAGTTATCCATGCCTTAGAATGGAGTTATACGGGTGTAAGCCATCCACCTAATAAGTACCAATCAATGCACGATACATTCGACTGATTGTACAAGGGTTTCCTAGTTATCCATGCCTTAGAATGGAGTTATACGGGTGTAAACCATGCACCTAATAAGTACCAATCAATGCACGATACATTCGACTGATTGTACACGGGTTTCGTAGTTATCCATGCCTTAGAATGGAGTTATACGGGTGTAAACCATGCACATAATAAGTACGAATTAATGCATGATACATTCGACTGATTGTACAAGGGTTTCGTAGTTATCCATGGTCTTAGAACGAGGAGCTTTACCCAGAAAAAAATTCACAGCATGGGTCGTAAATCGGTGTTTTGTGTGTGTGAAAATGTACGCATTTACGCAAGCGGTGATGACTAATAGGGTCAAGTCGTGCCAGCTTTAATCAACAAACTATAACAACAATAGAATCGAAAATTAGACGGCATAATTATCGATCAGTTATATTTGTTAGAGAGAGAGAAAAATCCCAAGAGCAGATTTACGGGCGGAACACCTAGTAACTTCTGCTGCTCTGCTTTCGGGCGAATCACCTTAAAAGCAGTTGGAATATTAAGTAGAATAAAGCTAGATGTGACTGTTATGTTTACTTAGTAGTTACAGAGAGGAAAATACATCCCAAGAACAGATTTACGGGCGGAACACCTAGTAACTTCTGCTGCTCTGCTTTCGGGCGAATCACCTTAAAAGCAGTTGGAATATTAAGTAGAATAAAGCTAGATGTGACTGTTATGTTTACTTAGTAGTTACAGAGAGGAAAATACATCCCAAGAACAGATTTACGGGCGGAACACCTAGTAACTTCTGCTGCTCTGCTTTCGGGCGAGTCACCTTAAAAGCAGTTGGAATATCAAGTAGAATAAAGCAAGATATGACTTATTTAAATAGGATGTTTGACTTTTTGAACACCTTCGGAATTTGGCGCGCTTTTTGGTTGTTTATCGGCAAGACTGCGAGCAACTTCTAAACAACTTCCTTCACCAAAGCCTCCAATTGTAGTGACAATACAAGAAATGTACTTTTAATCTAGCTCACTTGTTAGCTTTCTTACTTTAATTTTGCTGTCCTTGAGTTTTCTTGTTTACCTGCAACCCGGTACTTGATTTCCGTTCGACATCATCTGACATCATCTCACGGATCATGGAACTCGAATCGAAGTCATTTATGAAATCAATGACTTTCGCGAAATCGCGAGCTAGACAGCCATGGTTTAAATCTCTGATCTGAACGTCAGAAGACAGCCACAAATTCCAAATGAGGTCGAAGCGTAGACTTCTTCGGTTCGGCCTTTAATAAGAATCTCGCTTCGCAAGTGGACGCCATTTTCAAAATCGAGCTTTTTCAATGGCACACGTCCGATTTTAAATTCCTCGCCTGGGAAAGCTATAAATCTCATTGGTGAGAGCGTACCACTGACGACTCGTGACAAGAAGTGACGAAGAAACTCGACGAAACTGCATCGATCCTTACGCCATTGATCTGAAGAGTGGAAGTGATCTTTCGATTTGCGCGCAAAATACAGAGTCAAGAATGACATTATAAAAGTGACCTTCTAGATTTATTAACTTTATTAACTGGCATAACGAGCCACAACTCCTTAGTTACCAGCCAAAGGCAGGAAATTTTGCCGGCATACCATAGATTCCTTTCGACACCACAGATGACCACAACTAATATGAGACCTTCCCTAAGTACATGGCGACAAGTGATTGATTGTTTATTGAATGTGGTAGATATACAAACAATGACTCTAAAGTCATTTTTATTCGTCCATAAAAACATAATAAAAGGAAAATTGTAAATTTCGGCCGTATTATTACATCTGAGAATAAACTGATTCCCAGCTCAGTAGAGATGCAGTTTGGTTTGACATGATTGTTAGGCTGATTTATCAGTATAAACTGATTCCCAGCTCAGTAATAAAGTTTGGTTTGATATGATTGTTAGGCTGATTTATCAGTATAAACTGATTCCCAGCTCAGTAGAGATAAAGTTTGGTTTGACATGATTGTTAGACTGATTTATCAGTCCAAACTGATTCCCAGCTCAGTAGAGATGTAGTTTGGCAGTGTCAGTACATGATTGTTAGATTTATCAGTATGAACTGATTCCCAGTTCAGTTAAGAGATGCAGTTTTATGTGATGTTAGCATTGTAGGTTACAGTGCAATCCATGTGACTGTGTCAAGGCCGATCGGGAATTCAAAGAAAATATTGCGGGAAAGCGTCGGGGAATTAGCGTGATCGGATGTGATCATCAAATAAACTTACCTTGTCCTTCGGAAGGCAAGTTAGACTTTACATGGATTGCCATATATATTAACATTCATCAGGGATCCTAAATATCTGCCGTATACAGTAGTCTTAAATGACGTACTTTTGTTGGATAGGCATCTATATATTTCTGAAAGAACTCCCTTGCTTTCGATCGCTACATTTTGGCGGGATAGATATGGCGACGATTCTTTATTATTATTAAGATCGCCGAACGAGTTAGCTACACGGACCTGTGATTCTGGAGCTCTTGGTCGTTAACACATGATCGAGGTTTTAGGGTTTCTGCCTAAGAATCTTAGCCAGGACACAATAGCTCGGGCACATGTAAACCTCTTCTTCTCACTCGCCTCCATCAAACACTCGATGATCTATTTGCGCGCCATTTACATCATGCAAGCGAATTTGTCTTGATCAGTCGCAGAGGAAAACAGACAGCAAACGTACGTAGATCTTTGGAATATTTAGTTGATTGCCCACAAATTCTTCTGTTCAGTTCCTACCAGCCTTTGTTCGAATCATACCCTGTTTAGTGACGGTCGCATCGATCTACACGGCTCAGTTACTTTATTTACAACTTCAAAATCGCTCTCGCTTGTCAAAACTCATTTGATGAGAGTACACAGAAATGTATTTGCTACGGAAATAAGGCAAACAACTTAATTGGTCTTTGAAAGACACTGATGACATATAGTAATTCGATCATAGCAACCGTACTACCCCATCGTGACCATTAGAACTTGGCTCTGGCTCGTTATGATTACAATGCCTGATGATGACATACACTACAGAGTTGCACTCATGAAGGTTCAATATCCGTATCGACACTCCATAGTGATGACATATCATGTACCACAGTGTTTGATGATATCGTACTTAAACAATAGGAAATTGAGTCTCCCGCAGCGAAACAACTCACTTTCAAAGTGAGTTGTTTCACTTTTTTCCGGCTAAAGCTTCTCGTGATGGAGTTATACGGGTGTAAACCATCCACCTAATAAGTACCAATTAATGCACGATACATTCGACTGATTGTACAAGGGTTTCCTAGTTATCCATGGCCTTAGAATGGAGTTATACGGGTGTAAACCATGCACCTAATAAGTACCAATCAATGCACGATACATTCGACTGATTGTACAAGGGTTTCGTAGTTATCCATGCCTTAGAATGGAGTTATACGGGTGTAAACCATCCACCTAATAAGTATCAATCAATGCACGATATATTCGACTGATTGTACAAGGGTGTCGTAGTTATCCATGCCTTAGAATGGAGTTATACGGGTGTAAACCATCCACCTAATAAGTATCAATCAATGCACGATACATGCATTCGACTGATTGTACAAGGGTGTCGTAGTTATCCATGCCTTAGAATGGAGTTATACGGGTATAAACCATCTACCTAATAAGTACCAATTAATGCACGATACATTCGACTGATTGTACAAGGGTTTCCTAGTTATCCATGCCTTAGAATGGAGTTATACGGGTGTAAACCATCCACCTAATAAGTATCAATCAATGCACGATACATTCGACTGATTGTACAAGGGTGTCGTAGTTATCCATGCCTTGGAATGGAGTTATACGGATGTAAACCATGCACGCAATCTGATCTCTAGCCCACAGGCTTACCATGCATCCTCTGTTTTTGTCTAAGCCGATGTATTGGGCTTCCTATGGTCATGTTATTTTGTAAGCGTTGGGCATCCTGTGGTACGCTCAACCGTATTATGTAGTTCGATTTTCGCTTTAGGAATGGGTTTTAAGAATATCGTACTCCTAATTATACTCAAGAAATAAAGATTAGTAGTTGTTTGAGTGTTGTGTGGTGTTTAATTTAGGATAAGAGGTCTATTTAGTGTGTTTTGGGTCGATATATTTTGAGTGCTCACTCCGTAGGCAAATCGATCACCAAGACTTGGTTTCAGCCGAAAATAAAATACTTTCTCGATTCGCTCAATCAAGAACTTTTGATATGTAATAGAATGGCAATCTATCAGTGTCCTGACCTGCTTTCAAGTCGCTTACTCCACTATAAACGGACCAGAAAATCGATTTTTTTCGAACGACGTGCTTCTCTCGCTCATCCCGGGCTTCCTGTAGCCGGGATGGACTGGAACCTCCCCCCCAAAAAGCCCATTTTAAGACTCGGCGTCTGCCACAGGCAGTCCACGCCGAGTAATTAACAGAGGAAAACTGTAAGAAGCAACTGTCGAGCGAACCATATGACGTCATCACAAATGAAGATGGCGGCCTCCATGGCTTTCAATACAAATGATCGAATTCATGAATAATGATCGATGAATAAATAATGATGGAAATACAATAGAAATCATAAGCGTAGCAGACATCTGTAAATCGGCAAGAGATTCGTCCTCATTTGCATTCAACTTTAACTTGGATTTTCTCGGCCAAACTGTTTCCTATCATCAAAATCATAGTTAAATATCCACTTATATATCGTTGGATGGGAGTCTGCAGTCGCGTTCGATTAAATATTGCGAATACAAGATCCGGGTGGGTGGGTGGGATCAAATTTCGGAACGGCGACTGAGGAGAGCACAAGAGAGAACTAGTGTATGTTTGCTAAGCTCCAGCAAGTGGAAAACCCTAAAGTATCGAAGTGTGATGTGTGATTGTGTCTCATCTCTTATATACGCTCTGTGTGAGACCGCTGACAATAGTATCCTATTCTCAGCGATCTCACTTGTGCTGTAGAGATGAGAATGGGAGTCTGCAGTCGCGCCCAGCATTGGAATGCTGCTACAGTAACTGCATCAATATCAACCAACTACCCATACTTAAATAAACCCCTTCTAGTCACCCCAAACTCATAAAACCCCAAACTAATTAGCTTCAAACTAATCCCAGACTTAGATTTATGACAAATGGCCTTATTTCTATAACAAGCTAGCATACGCAATGGTAAGGGAGTGCTGCCTTTTTGGTGAGAACCGAGTAGAGAGCTGATTTGTCTGAGATGATTTTGCATATGGCCGGTAGTCGTACTATTTGTTTGACCCTCTTTGGAGAAGGGTATTGTCGTCTTGTGGCTGGGAGCCATACAAGCTCTAGACGCTTTATTAGCGTGAACTCGGGCTTCTTAATAAAGTTATTTGGACAGGTTAAATGTCAAACCTAAAAGCTTATTTATATCGCCCTACAGAAGTAGTATTAGCCTCAATTCAGATTTGCACAATTTAAAACAAATTTCCCACAGTCGACAATGAAAGCCCAGAATGGGTATGAACGGCAAGTGCTAGTAAAATCGAAAACATCCTTAGATTTTAGACAGCTGTATTTCAGAAAATAGTGCTAACACCTTGACAGATTAGAATCGCAGCGTGACTAAAACAGTGTTTGGTAACTTGTTGCGTGACTCGGTAGAGCCAAGAACTAAAGTTCAATAGGTAACGAACATCTGTGATGCCTTTAGCTATCTTTATTTCTAACGTTAACAACATTTCGGGTATTCTCAGGGTAGCGAAGCACCTTTCAAGATACATTTAGCAAGCCTATATTGCTTCAAAAGCAAAATCTGCAGACGTTTTTTTTTTTTTTTTGTTTTTTTTTTTTTTGTTTTTTTTGTGGGGGGGGGGGGGGGGGGTTGGGGGATTGGGAAAATTGTTCCCACTAATCACGTGATATAGTTACATTGGTCAGCAGTTTTAGGGTTTTCTCTTGTGTTATAAGAGTACTGTTCTATTGAATTTTAGAGGCAATTGCTCTTGCATGCTTCGTTTCCCTGTTCTTTGAAAGTGAAAAGATATCATATTGGAATACGTTGGTGAAAGTGTTCACCGTTCGGCGCGGCACGTTGAAAAGAAATTAACGACGCCTTCAATTTGATCGTAAAGATAGAAGTGCAGTTTCGAACCAATCAGAGAGAGGCGTTCTCACGGTAGTTTGCATATCCTCAGTTTTCTTTCGTAACGTGATAAGAAAGCCGCATATGATTGGATGTGATCCAAAACTATGACAGCTAATTGACAGGCAGTGCTGGTAGCATTATATGGTAATGAGAAACCAAATACAGTACTGTAACGTAAAATAAACCGTGGCGAATTCCTTGCAAACAATTTCACAAATGAATGAAAATCAACTGGAGTTTTCACAAAGCCAGCAGTAAAACGAACAATAAACTTACGAGTGAAAGTATGGGATAAAGATATAGTATTGAGATTCTTGGCTGCTTTTATAGTTTGGCCACGAACATATGAGAAAATACACTTTCAGACCCACAGACAAATTGCAAGGCCAAATGATATTCTCTAGGATATGCTTAATACAACTGTAAGTGATCACGAAACTATAATCCCCACAGTAAAAGAATGTGTACCGTATTTATATGGTAAAACTGATGTGGAGTGCGCGAAGGATGTTTATTAACCACAATGCGTTGCGTTAACAAATCAAATCTCGATCGAATCGCTCGGCTGAATGGATGAATGAACAACTTTATTATTGTGTCTAGTCTCGTAGCAGTCCACAGGTAGACCTAATTGGAGACACCTAAGCTAAGAATATACTAATTACATCTAATTGCTACGGCAGCAATGAGGGAAAGGCCGTGGTAAAGTTCTTGAGTGAGTCAATATCGTTGCCATTAAATAGAGATATGCCTGGTCGCGCAGCTCATTATTAATTTATATTAGAAATGGAAATGTATGACCAAACAAACAAACAATAAAAATAAAATTGGAGAAAAGGAAATATCTTAAAACTAAACTTCGCTAATGCAAACTCCCGATGTCTAATTCACAAGTTTATTGTTTTGGGTGTTCGAATTCAGCACACTTCTTACCGAAGATAAAACCGAGCTCGATCAATAAAGGCCGCCAAATTGAGTAAAATCCCGAACATGGTACACACTTTCCCGATAGCCGGTTCAAAATGACATCATAATATCTAAACTCACAGAATATTACACCTATTTGGCCACAAAGATAAATATCAACTAAATTCCACTTTGAATACAGAAGCAAATTGAGTAAAATATACTGTTTTCACCGTAAACGCTAGTTGGTGATTCAGAATTCACATGGTTTACATGAATTTGAGCATAATCTTTTTATTCTGGGTAACTCCGCTGAGCTGACACAAATGATCGTAGACGCAAAATGTCTAATTTCTGGCAATGTAATGACTACCAAGATCTGATCGATAAGCGGTACTCTTGAGATGACAATATATATAACAGAAGACCCTCCAGATTGTAAAACTTCTGCGACTTTTAAGTAGTAAAAGCCAGTTTGCTTATTCGTCCCGCTCACGTGGTTCATGGCATGCGCATGGGAAATAAAATCGGCAAAAGTCTGCACTAAGCGGAACAAGATAGAGAAGATCCAACGACGCGCTTTGTATTCAACAAGTACTCCAGACAGCAAAGCAACAGACCTATATCATCTCTGAGGAAACGCGACCGTGTGACTATGATGTACAGGATCCTAAATGGACTCATTGCTATCCCACATCAGGACTATGTCAGATACTCAACTACAAACACTCGCACAGAAATCACAACTTTAAACTGGACACTTTCTCCACATTTAGACTTTCAAGTATTCTTTTTTCCCAAGAACTGTCATAGACTGAATTCGAAACTTGCTCCCAGCCAACACTGTTAATTCTAAGAGTGTTTCAAAATTGAAATCATGTGTCTTGTTTTCATAAATTTACATTTATAATATATTATCTTCCATTAGTTTATACTTATATTTATTATATATATGATATATATTCTTGGTGTGTAGCAACATAGCTTAACCGAGTAAATAAACTGAAAGATTGAAAGGAAGGATGACTGGAAACTTCTAGGAGGAGAACGAGGACAATCGTATTCTTGCTCCTTAACAGTGCCTTAACGTGAACAAATTACTTGTGCACATTAACCCTATGAAAGGATCCAATCGAGTACTTTGAAACTAGGGAGTACTCTGGAACCGATTCTACTATTTGAAACAAAACCTCGGCGTGTCGATGCAATCTGACGGCAATATAACTCTTTGGGGTTCTCTAAATGCTAACATATTAACGATCAAGGGCTGCCTTTGGATAAGCGACTTAACAAATTCGTAATCTATTTGCCCACTCAGATGGCTGCCATCTCCCGGGACCAGTAATCAGCAATCTTTGAACCATCGGAATAACACGAAATCTCGTTAGGTTATACTACGGCTGTAAATTGACAAAATAAAAGAATTCCACCCGGGAGATGACAGCCTTGGCCCCGGTAATCCGAGAAGGAATTTAGATTCCTTTCAAGACCGTCATCTAGGAGGCTATAGTATGGGTTAAGGACCCCCTATCCATTAAATAACGAAAAGCAACAGAAGAAATTAAATCCTGACGGAATAAAAGCAAAACAAACAAAATAATTGAGGCGAACATCGCCTAATAATCAAAACCATGGTATGTAGGCGAACAAAAGACTAAAAGGGACAAAAGATATAAATATCCTGAACATTCTAAGGTGCGGGACAAAAACAAAAGAGAGGCCAAAACCACTTGCTAAACAAATAAACAACGAGTTGAACGAATGCATTCCAAAGAACACATTAAACAATACATTCTCATGGTAATCCTGTCCTTCATCAAATCCCAAGCTAATAAAACCATAATAAAATTAATAAAGCTCAGTTTCATTGAAAAGCAATTTAAAAAATTCTAAACTGCATATGAAAATATCAGGAATTCTGATACCTGACAGCACATGGAGTGTAAATTCTCTGAAATCAAAGGGGAACCACACCCCCATACCAACTTCATGGACATTGTTACTACGTAAAACTCAGTTCTTCAAACGCAAAATGCATAACTTTTCATTCATGCTCGCCACTACGCCGCTCGATTGCTTGAAATTCAAACTACCTCGAGGCGAAAGGCCACATCTGCGAAAGTCCACAAGGCACTACAGCCAGATGTACATGCAACTTTTCATCATATTCGCCACAAGGCGCCGCTCGCGATCGAGTGCTTGAAATTCAAACTACCTCGAGGCGAAAAGTAAAATAAAATGCGAAGCAAAAGGCTTAGAAAATTAACTAAATAATTTAAAATTCATCACAAAAGAACCAGATAATCACGCACAGAAGGGAACAATGTCTATAAATAAAGATCGGGCAGAAACAATTGCGAGTACCATCATGAAACGAACTGTACCCTCTAGGGGCGACACAAACAATCAAGACGCAAAACATAAACCAGAACAGCACTGAATAAAATAAAACTGAATACAATACTGGTCTATTGCTGTTTTGAAAGGCGGTCCTTGAACAATTCTAGGTGGACAATAATGAGCCGATTGATTGAATGCATTCCCACAGTGAAACGAAAACTTTTATCAAAGTCCAAAACTAACAAAACCCAATCTAATTATAAATATGCAAAACGGAGTCGAACGACTCTCTTGGACGAATCTCTTATTAAATTTAACATAAAATAAAACTCATGAAAATAGTAAGAAGAGATGATAACTATAAACCACATGCAGAAAGCCGCCTAAAATGAAGGACTAAAAGGAGTGGCACCGCACCCACACCCAGACCACATTCAAATAGTCACAATTGCCACCATGCACGTAAATCAAAGCTTGAAAATACAAACCACTTCATGTTTGCGAAAATGGGACTACACAGGTCTATCATAACATTTAGCGAGGTTCAAAACTGCCACGACGCCGCTCGAGTGTCTTAAAAGACCACTTCGAGGCGCAAGGCCGCATCTGCGAAAGCCAATTAAGGTGGCTGGACTGGGTTTTTAGGTGGCGTTACCTTCCATGTTTGAACGGAAAATTCGTTGCTGCTGACAAGCTAATTTAAAATCAATTTTTATACCAAGTCTAGACACCCGGTTCGCTGCTTCTAAATGGGTAACATCCATTCGTTCTAAATTTAGAAAAGTGGGTCCAACCCATGCCGAATTGTAAGCTCTGCCAGTTCACGAAACAATCGATGCTTTTCAGCCAATCAGAGGCATGAAAACGTTTTTCACTGCAATGCCTCATTCAGCCGCCATTGCTTTGATGCCATTTTGAATTTATCGCTATCGCTTTTTCTTCGTTTTCTTAGCTCCATGAAGCGATTCAAGCCAGTAACACTCAAAGCTAAGTTTATTGATCGTAAAGGTAGTCGAAATATTAAAATACCTCTAAATTTGAACGTGGGAAGTGCTCGTAGTCGTAGTGCTCCAGCTAACCTAGCAAATTCTGCTAGTTCCGATGTAAGCTTATCTGATCGTGTTGATCAGGTAATTTTCCAGGAGGACACAGTAAGCTCTCACGAAATAAGAAGGATACGCGAATTAAAGAAGTGGAGTGGCCTGCGAGAATTATTGGTCAATGTGGCTGTTGAGGAATCGTGTTTGTTGCCTGGTACTATTTGCATGCACTGCCAACAAACAGAAGCTACTGTTCGTTGCAACGATTGTGGCCCCAGACAATTTTTCTGCCTCGAATGCAGCAAAAGTCTTCACAAAACAAGGAATATTTTTCACATCCTTCAGTTGTGGACGGTAAGCTAGCTTTATTTTATTTACCATTGATATGTTCACTCACAGTCCCTAAAGGAAATTCTATAATAAGCCAGTTCAGAGTTTAAGAATAAGGTTCAGTGCGCATGCGATTTTATCCCGAATTTATCACCTTCTTTTGTTAACGTTTGTCGGTTATTAAGGTGGTGATAGTGTTGTACGTACTAATAATAATTCAAGACTGGCTTTTGATTAAATGTGATGAAAAGGAAGATGTGTAAATTATCAAGCGAAATAAAATTCATGTTTCATCACTCGTCAGGAAGCTACATGTTTGAAGCACAGGAAGCCCAAACATATGTAACATAAATTGCTGAAATGTAGAATGAATGTGCACAGCTACATTCAACCTGTAAATAATTCAACTCGCAGCACTTCACTTTCTATTAGAAATTTCTAGTAAAGTTATTCCGCTCATTTGCTGCTAATATTCTTATATTACGTACATTGTCTGAATTATTACGTATACCGGTATACTTCTTTGTTTAATGTGTTGCTTTTCCTTCCTAGAATGGTATGTTTGTACCGCTATTCCCAAACCACGAACCTCTCAAACTGAATGGGCACAACTGTTTCACTCAAGAGACAAGAACCATTAACTGTATAGATAAACAAGGTAGTATATTTGAGTCCCATGGGGGGGGGGGGGGGGGGGGGGGGGGGTGTATACATGACCCAGGCTTGGGTATACAGTCAAACCTGTATTAAGCAGTCACCCTTGGGGAATGGCCTACTGACCGCTTAATACAGCTAATGACCGCTTAATGCAGGTTTTTAGAAAATACACAAAATATGCGATAATAATGCAGTGCAAGACAACATGGCCACACATAGTTAGGAGATTTGCTGAAACAAAATAATTTTCTGAATGATACTGAATTGTATTTGAAGGAGTTGTGAAAAGAAATTGTGGGCAGTACGTGTTTAATAATGTTTCTTGTTTACGAGGTGACCATTTAAAATACAGGTTAGAGACAATAAAAATGCCTCATTGGGGCCTTCAAAGGGTGGCCGCGTCCGCTTAAGGAGAACATTTTGGAAGTTTTATAACTGACCGCTTAAATAGATGGTGACTGCTTAATACAGGTCTGCTTAATACAGGTTTGACTGTATTTCACTTACACATACACATGTAGGTAATAATATGTTTAGTCAGCTCAAAAAGTGACATATTGAGCCTTGTATGACATAAATAAGAGTGCCTATATAACCCCTGTGAGATTGTTGTAAAAATATATTCAATACATTGTATAAGCTGAATAGTTGGTGGGTTCAGTATTTTGTGATTAGAACTTTGTGTTTATGAGTTATAGAGGTTTGAAATCTCAATATGCAAATTTGTCTGACTATAAATGATAATAATAATAATAATAATAACTTTATTTAAAATGAGGGATACAAACCGTTACCTAAATAGAAATAATAATTATTATAATACTGTATTTCCTCGATTATGCACCCTGGGCACTTATTTCAAATTTTGTGGTCAAGGGGGGTGCTTAAACGAGGGAGGGGCTTAATTAGGGGGGGGGCTTAATATAGAAGTGAACGTGAACAAAAATGTAACAAAATTATATAAAACAAAAACATTAATAAATATAAGATACTTTAAAAAAAAATTAAATGACCCACATAGGTATTTGTCATAAAAATATGTATACACTTCTCGTCATTTTATTTATTCTCAAGTTATTCGCCCAAAGAAATATATTCACCCACATAAGACAAGTACTACAAAAACCTGACTGATTGATGAGTTAAGGGTTAATTGATTTATTGTCTTTTTACAGGGAATCATCATTATAAGTTTGTGACATTTTGTCAGTGTGAAAGTGCAGCAGAGACATTGGTCAGGCTAAACCTCTGGCCTGGTTCACCAGAAAGACCATCATGTGCCTTTGATTGCCGCCTTATGGACTTCGCAGAGCAGCTCTTTATTCACTGCAAAGTGTCTCTTAAAGAATTTTCTGAGACCCTTGATATTATGCGTCCACTTTTACAGCCTAAATTGGTAAGATAATTATGAAACATTAATGTTTGTTTGTGTACATTTACATCTAATATATCTTCGTACTGTTTAATAAATGAGCATGAGTGTTTTATGACTGGTTTAAAACCATGTGCAATTTTGGGACCTATTTACTTCCCTAACTGTTAATTGCCTTCTTGTTTTTCTGTTGATATTGTCTATATAGCACAATGCCGACTACACTGACAAAGTGCATACATGTATTGTACAGTACATGAGAGGAAATTTACTCAAAGCTTTCATTTTCTTCTTTTTTTATTATGTTTCTCGTCTATCTTTCTCTACATTTTTGTTGCTTTCCTTTCTTTCCTTTTTGTTTCCCTTTTTAGATTTTTTAGCACGTACTCGTTCTAACCAGTTTTATTGTAAGCTCTTCTGTGTTTTACGTGAATAAATAAATTATTATTTAAATTTATTATTATTCCTTTTATACCCCCCCCCCCCCCCCCCCTCTCTCTCTCTCTCTCTCTCTCTCCCTATACAGTCGAATCTCTCCACAACGGCCACCTCAGGACAATATTTTGTGGCTGTTGTGTAGAGGTGGCCGTTGTGTAGAGGTGGCCGTTACAAATGTAGAGGTAGTCGTTGTGTAGAGGTGGTCGTTGTGTAGAGGTGGCCATTGTGTAGAGGTGGCCATTGTGTAGAGGTGGCCGTTGTGTAGAGGTGGTCGTTGTGTAGAGGTGGCCGTTGTGTAGAGGTAGCCGTTACAAATGTAGAGGTAGTCGTTGTGTAGAGGTGGCCGTTGTGTAGAGGTGGCCGTTGTGTAGAGGTGGCCATTGTGTAGAGGTGGCCATTGTGTAGAGGTGCCCGTGGTTGTGTAGAGGTGGCCGTTGTGTGGAGGTTTTAAAAATGAATAAATGTATGGGTTTGCTGGTGGCCGGGACAAAAAACCCTGGCCGTTACGGAGAGGTGACCGTTGTGGGGAGGTGGCCATTAGTAGAGGTTTGACTGTAGTTTATAAACCAAGCATTTTATTCCTTAGATTCCCTGAGGGAGACCAACTCTTAGTTTTTCTCTTGGGTCATGTGCGTGTGTATTGAAGCCCTAAGTTGACTTCATTTTAATTTCAGGTGTCTTCAATATATTCGATACTGAACTCTGGATGCTTTGAGGAATATAGGTGCATTATTACTTAATTTGGTACTGCATGTACATTGTATATAGTTACATGCACAGAGTTATACATGTACAATCATATTTTAATGTATTTATTGCCAACGAGTCAGCCGAGCAAAGATGCGAGGCTGACGAGGCGGCAGCAATATGGTGCTGAAGCATGAACATTTCTTGTATGCAGAAAAAAACTCAAATTGACCACCAAAATGTAATGTAATGTAAAGTAATGTAATGTAGACCACGGTCTAAACCAATCAGAAAGCGCTTTTGTCTGACGTCATAATAATCATGTGGTTGTCACGGAAGAGCTAAATGTACGCTGATCGCTAGTGCTGTTGTTTGCCAACAAAACAGGCAATCTAGATCATGCATTGTAACTATGAAGATAAAAAAACACTGGCATCAGTTCCTTTAATTTTTACAATAAATGTATTGTTACAAATTCTTTTATTCAGATTTTTCAAGCACCAGTTAAGATATATGCTATTAAAGGACTGTCCTGAGTTATTCAATGGAACAGAATGCCCTACTTGCCCAAAGGTTTGTTGCAATAATTATTTGTAACAACAGTTGATCCAATTCTGTTGTTATGCATATTCATTCACTTTTAATTAGAGTGCCACATCAGCAAAAGCTAACATGTACTATCATCAACATTGCTGTATTAATTATATTTATTATTAAATTGAAGACAGAAGGAGTGCTTATTGAAAGCATGGATGCATGCTTTGGGTTGTCAAGGAAGAAAGCACAAGGAGAAGGAGTTGGAATGCCAAAACATCAAAATGGTTTCTTTGCCGACCAAGATGATGTTGACAATTTTGTCAACAATTACAATGAAACAGCTGGTGCTAGCCATGTAGACCATGTGAGTGTGATAATATGCAGAACATGGTGCTAGTAATGTAGACCATGGTATATTGTGGTTACATATGCCAGCTGTATGTACACTACATATACAACTTTGTAGATCTATATCTCGTGATTTGTCCTCTAATCAGCCTCTAATCATCAGTATATACACATTATATTTCACATATTTCATATAACATATACCTGTATACATTTCTCTTAAGGACTGTAGTCAGTTTCATGCAGGGGAGGTCCTACCAGCTCTCCGTTCCAAAGGCAAGAATAAACTTTTGGATGAAAAGGGAATTTTTGGAAGGGTGTGCAGGCATGATTTTCCAAAGGGCTTCCTAAGCATTAAGCATGGTGAAAGGTTAGTATATAGACTGATGCATAATTGCAGTTGTACCTTAAGGTAGTATACATTTATACAAATATCTAATGAGATACAACATATCTAATGAGATGCAAAGTGTGAAACATCACTTATTTTCTTCTAATATATCAGAATCATCAATTTTAGATTACTATCGCATCCAACAAGGACAACACAATAATTGTCAGCACTATTTTGTGCTCAAACAGTTGTATTTGATCATGTTTAACATTTTGCATCTCATTAGATATTTACATGTATATATTTGTATAAATGTATACATGTACTACAACTTAGATAGATGATAGATAGATAAACGTTACTTTCTGCAATCGAGTGTATATAATAATAATAATAATATCATATACATTTATATAGCACCTACTCACATGTATACAGGCCCCCAGGCGCTGTATGTGGACAACCAACCTACATGTATAATCAGTATAATAGCACATCTTACTTTTAAATTGAGCAAATTGATGATATGTGTCATAACAGTTTTGTTTATTGCATTGTGTATAGGATTGCATATTCTGTTTATGAGATGCAACGGATAAAGGAATCGCTGTTGCCAAATATCAAGCTTGTCGTTATGTACGACATCGCCTGCATTCTGGATAAGCACATTAAGGTGATTGTTTTGTTTAAGTCTAAAGTGGTAATAAAGTTATTTGTACATGTACATGTATAGGTATAATACATTACTTATTTTGTTCTCTCTCTTTTTAGAATAATCACAAACTTGCTGGTCTGCAAGACGTGCCCTTGGCAATCCCTATTTTTCACTGTTATGGACACAAATCTTCTTGTCAGGTACATGTATATGAAATGACATGCATAAATAGTTTTTCTGCTTATGCTCATTTCAGAAATCAAGGAAAGGAGGAGAGTTGTTATTGTGATTGCCCAAAACATTAATCAAATGGTCAGTTGTGTACAGCACCTTATTAATATGATTCCGTAGGTTCAATTTAGCCCCAGACGAACAGCCGGTATTGGGTTGACTGATGGTGAAGGGACAGAACGTCTGTGGGCATTCCTCCGAGACTTCTCGAGGATAACAAAAGAGATGAGTCCACAAAAACGAATAGACTCTCTAAGTGATGGACTTCTGCATTATGGAAGAGAACTTATCAGGAAAATGGGTAACATGTTTTAAAATGTGGAATACCCTGTCATTTTATTTGCATAATAATATACTCTATTGTGTGTTTTGCGTCGTTTCCAAAGACTGCCGCTATAAGAGTTTGATATGGTGGCAGGGTATTCTATAAATTGTTCCTTTCTATGAGCTGTTAGTTGGCGCTTTTCTACTAACAACCAATGTATCTATCCATTTTAATTCAAAACTTTGCACAATTAGGTATTTCTCTAAAGGTGCGGCTGACGCGGTCAATTGCTCTCGGGAAGGCTATCACTGAAGAGATGGAGGAGATTGCTAAGAGTCTCTCTGGTATGCATGGCCTATTCTTTTCAAACACCTCTTGTATCTAATTCTTACTTCGTTTCCGCTCTGATGGAATCACCACCATATCGTGGTGGAGCAGTTTGTGGGTTAGGGTACCCCCTATTCATGCATCATTGATGTATATACTCCAACAATGCCGGACATGTCGCAAAGTAGAGATCAGACGAAGAAAACAGCCAAACCTCTATTACGCGGTAACCCTCTGGAAATAGCCAACTGACCGCTTAATAGAGGTGACCACTTAATAACAATTTCCCACCCCTGGCACGTGCCCCTGGGGACAGGAGTAGTCCAGCCCAGGACTGGCATGATGTTTGCCGCGGGAATCTAAGATATATGTTTCTTGTTTGTTTGATTGCTTCTGTGTGTCTACGTGTGTTCTCTATGGAATCGTTTGTTAATCAACTTTTTTCATTGATCTTTTAAGTAACAACTGAACTTCTCCCAATTCAAGAGTGGATGCAACAGGAACTAAACGCAGTTCTACCAGTAGAGAATGGTAAGTTAGTGCAGGAGAAGTTCTTGCAGGGAAAAGGATTGCTTGATCAAACTTGTAATCTGTATCTATGGATTCTGAATTGTATATTTTTGTTACAATTGTTAATGAAAAGGTTGTTGTTGTTGCTGTCAACAGTTCTTGCGAAAGAATGGGACGAGGAGTATGTCGAACTTATTGAAATCTCCAAAACGTTACGGTACAAAAACTTTTCCTTGGTGCTGCCAAGTCTAGACTATATGAAGTGCCATGCATTGCTTATTTATTTTTTAATTATAATTATTATTTATAGAAATGATGTACGGGTCACGCTTGATGAGGAGAAAAACATCTTGGATACCCAACGAAAATTAAACAGGTTTGATCTTTAATTTTCTAAACCTTCTAAATTATTTATATGATAGAAACTTAATAATAATAATAATAATAATAATAATATGAAGAACAGTTATTGGATGCCATGCCTGGTAATAAATGAATTGAAAGTATTTAACTTCGTCAGGCAAAAGAAATAGACGACAAACGCGCATTCAGACGTTTCGCCGGTGAAGGCTTCATCAGTGGTATATAGTTTTAAACTGAAAATCACTCTCTAAATAACTTACATTTGAATAGTGAAATACCCAGTGGTATTGGTTGATTAAACAATGCTTAATAATTACAATACAGTAAATAGATGTGGTGTCCTGGGAATAGTAATAACAATGTACTGAGTTATATGCAGAGAAACCTGCCTACACAGCCATTCATAATTAGATGGAAAATACTGCACCCTAACATCAAATTCCCCAAAGAGCGTAAAGTAATTGAAGCACTTGAAATAAGAAAACAATCAACAAACACCGTACATATGATGCAAGATACAAGATAGTAGCTATATGTATTCGTTTTAATAGGAATGAAAAGACCCTAACAAATATTGAAAAACAGAATGGTGTTCGGAAACGATGGACAGAGGCCGACGCCACGTTTCACAGCGCAAAAAAGAGACTAACAGAAAAGTCACGAACACGCCTACTCATGCGTCTGCACAAACTTGCATCCGAGCGAGCATTCCTACTAGAAATGAAGAGGAAGTACGCAGGTTAGTGTCTCGTATCCCAATAGGTAGATACGATTCTAACTGACAATCTTTCATTGCAGACAAATTTGCTATATAATGCCGGATAAAATCATTTGTTTATACATTATCTAGTACGTTGAATTTGTACATTGTTCTAATACTGTAAAACAATAACCGATAAGCCAACGATTTTTTTAGATGGTCAGGCTATTGCCATTAAATTATCCAAACAAGTGAACAAAGCAACTGTCCATCTGCAAAAGACTCTAGTGCGACTGAATGCTACCACACAAGAAGATGGCCAGGATGACATAGCATTCAATGACGTCAAAGATCCTTCCAGCGACGTGTACGCTAACCTGTCACTGGAATTACCCCGACATGATATCCCGTATTCTGTGAGAAAAAGGATTATAGAGTTAGACTGCCTGAAAAAAAGGTGCGAAGAAGAAAACTCAATGGTCAATGTTGAGATGAAGAGACTAGTTTCATTTTATGAGACACAGATAACACTTATTTCATCTCATCTTGACCAGTTGAATAGCCGTACAGCATCTCCTTATTCTTCTGGTCTCATAAACCTTCTATTGACTAATAAAACCCCCGATATATAAGCAGATCCATCTTTGCATGTTGATTTTCTTCAATGTCAATGAAGTTTATGGGTTACATAATTGTGGAATGTTGAATGCCCGTATCGTTCTCCTCATTAAGACATAGGTTGTATTATCTAGGGACTAATTTTTTAATTATTTGGCCTGAAGATCATAATAGAGCGGGGGGGGGGGGGGGGGGGGGGCATAGATAGAGTATGAAGAATGGTAGAATGATCCGTTTGATCCGGCAATCAATCCCATTCATTCATTTATGTATTCATTCTTTAGTTCGTTTAATTAGTTACTCATCCATCGATTCATTCATTCATTATGGCGTGCAACTCTTATAAAACACATTCAAAAACAATATTACATAAGATGAAAATTATAAACAAAATATACATACAGAAATGTGTTCTAAACTTTAGCACAACATCTGGGTTGGTTCTTAGAAAGGATATTCCTTCTGCAGATCCAATGTTATAAAAGTCCCCTGCCGAGTCCAGTAACATCAATGAGCTGTTACAGCCCAGCTCCTCCAGTAGTAGAATCTAATAATTAACCATGAGGATTTGAATAATTAGTAAATAGCACTAATGAAACATTAGAAAACAATAGAAAGTACATTAGCACGATTTAAAGTTGGTACTATTTCATGCTTTTCTATTAATTACACTCTGCTGTATACATGTACATACCGGTAGATCTGTTTTCAAAAATGTTGTCCTTTTACAAAATAGTAAAATAGTAAAAAGGAATTGATTAGAGAAACAATGAGCCTGAGTTCAGCTTGATTGAATTTCTTTTGTTTCTTTAATTAATTCCTTTTTTGCTAAAAATATTTTACTATTTTGTATGTAGTGAAACTAGCTCAACGATTTTGTAAACAGGTGTATAAATCAAGTTATGTATATTCTAAAAATGGCTTAATCAAACATGCCATGATTTCTATTGTGTAAATTTTCTAATGAATTATTAATGCTTCCAAAAGGTCCAAGTTAGGTATATTTATAGTGGACTATCAATTTTAAGGACAATACAATTACACAATTATTATTTAAATATGCCTTTTTTTTAACATGTTTCAATGTGCAGTGTCAGCTACTCTCTTCATCAATAATATGATATTACAGAGTATGTATATGTGTAATATATACAATAATAATAATAATACAATATGAGCGGCCAATCTGTATGGGATGAACAAACTCGAGCCGCAGGTGAGAGTTTGTAAATCCCATACAGATCGGACGCTCATATTGTATATTACCAACGATATATAACTGGATATTTAATTTTGATGATATGAAGCAGCTTGGCCGAGAAAATTCAAATGAGGATGATTAATTCTGTATCCAATTTACAGATGTCCTCCAAGGTAGTGATTTCCATTGTATTTCCCTCATTAATTATTCATGAATTTGACATGTAGAGTTTACAACATAAGCAGCAGACTGTTGTATCAGAATTAAAACCTAGCTTGATCCAAAGGCAATACCACATGCTGCGATTGTTGTAAACTGCTTATTCAATGCACAAGTAAGCTTATATAATGCAAATTAGGATGATTTTGTATCAGACTTACAGTCCTTACAAACTTCTCCACAGTTATGATTTATATTGTGTTTTCCTCATGAATTATTAATAACAAGACGCTCAATGAGCGTATACTCGGACATTATGACAAGTAGATCTCTATCTTTGCTCACCAACACACACCATTGGTAGAACAAGCCACAGCCATCTCAAAATTGGCAGACGAAGAGAAGAGACTATTGACCTTTTGCATAAAGCCACTAATCATATGCAGAGCAGATACACGCTTAGCCTCACTCTGACTCAACGAAACAAAAGATCTATCCAACGATATGTCATTGTTTTATTGAGTCAGAGTGAGGCTAAGCAAAAGGTCTATAGCCAGTCATTCTTCCGTGACAATCTCCGATACTTGACCCTGTTCTTTGATCATATACGTCCAAGGCACGTTATGACAATGACAGTTGCATGACGAGGGAGACTATTTGTCGGTGATCATAGATAAAGATCTTGTACATGTGGTACGTCTTGAGGTTGCATACAGTAGGTCAGATGGTTCTGATAACGCCCTTCAAGGCGTGTTTGTTTTTGTTTAATATATTTAAGCTAACAATTAAAGGCTTCAATAGCACTATTTTCAGTCAATCATGCTTCTTCATTTCTCTTCTGCATATTAAACACAACTGCCTCTCTCTCACGCGATACAGCACGAGTTTCTACACACTGAGCACTTCTAATCGGTAGTCGTGAAACGATGAGTTAGCATTTCTATTAACGATAACCCTATATTTGACCCGTTTGAGCATAGAATTACTTCATTAGGGTTCGGATATTATCGCCCCCGTTTTCAGCCAATCGAAACCCTGGAACAGACATTCCTGACCGATACGATCACATTATTCGCATGCTTTTCATTCCGAAGCCTAACAATAATAATAATAATAAAAAGAAAGCCCATTTTTTAACTCGATCACTTCCTCTGGAAGTGTCCGAGTAATGAGTTGAAGAAATTTGAAGAAATAATGAAGAAATTACAAGTCAATGAAATGTAACAAGTCAAGAGCATGCATAAATAAGCTTAAACACGAAGTTCCGGTATAAAAGGAGCCTGCCCAGGGGTAAGACAATACGTTTGCTAATTAATCTTTGTATCACTACATGAATACATGCACATGAATATGAGATTGCCAATGGTTGATCAAACAAATGTATTGTTGTACCCCTGCCACTGGTGGGCAGCGTCCTTTTATACCGGAACTTCGTGTTTTAAAAGTGATCTCAAATACCTCTGCAATTAACTGTCTTTTGTGCTTGGCAATAATTCTTTGCACCTGATCCTCGTTAAGAGTGTTGATATCTGGGGATCTGTAGTTTTTGGCAGTACAGGCAAAGCCCTGTTTATCTTCTTCTGACACTTGTGTCTTCCACCGATCGCCAGCAAGTTTGTTCTTCTCGGACATAGTCAACCCCTTGCATTCATCTAGCAGAAGCACAATAAATGCATGAATATGGAGGCCACACTCGAGTGACTCCTAACTATAAGCTTATTAAATGCGAAAACACGCGATGAAACGCAGAAATTCAGACGAACAAACAAAGTAGTCACTCGAGTGTGGCCGCCATATTGATTTAACCACAGGCAGCCCAAGCAATCCATTTGTGGAGTGTACGAAAGTAAGAGCAAAAATACGTATTTTTTGTTTTAATAAATTTTAACATACCTTGGTCCTGTTGTTAATGATATTTAACAAAAATACGTATCTTTCGCCCCATACATTCACTGTACTGATCACGTTCGTACACTCCACAAATATTGAGTGGGCTGCCTGTGATTTAGGTTCTTGAATTTTTCTATGCTGCATTGATGGGTTGTCTCAGAAAACGTACGTTGAATGGTAGGATTTCTGGGAACTTTTTCTTAGATTGAAATAAGCTACTAAGTTATTGGTTAATAAGTTTTTTTTTAATGTGGTATTTTACCCGACTGATATAATTCAGCACAGAAAATGTTGTACGCGTTTGGCCCTTTCACCATGGGCGGGATCTTTGCTCTTTTCGTAGGTTGATCGGCATCGGCCACGTTCTCAGCTCGTCGCTTAGCTTTATGATTTCCAATCCACTTCTATACAGTCAAATGAAATTGATGATTTTAAAAGTTAAGTTAGTTATTAAATGATTAATCGCTCTCTTATAGTTATAAGTGTAAGTTATATCCCACCTTTATTTTGGTCTTGCCAAGGCCAGTTTCTTCGCAAGCTTGCTCGATTAAGCTGTTGAAGTTTCTTCCAGTTTCAGTCATGCCTTTTTCGAAATACTTTATTAGAACTTCTTTTTTGGCATCCGTCAGTAGCTCGTAGCGCCCGGATCGTGAATTTGAAGCCATTTTGAATGGAAAGAGCAAAGTTATATTTGTTATACAAGTAAGAAGAAAGCTAGTAAGTTTTAAAAGTAGAAAAAATATCCCGGCTAAAATGTAAAATGTGAGCCGCGAAAATACTTTAACCTGATTGGCTGAAAAGCATCGATTGTTTCGTGAACTGGCAGAGCTTACAATTCGGCATGGGTTGGACCCACTTTTCTAAATTTAGAACGAATGGATGTTACCCATTTAGAAGCAGCGAACCGGGTGGTCTAGAGATAGATTAAAGTTTGCCATGATATATGTTTGATCATGATCGGAGTTTTTCTAGCGCCAAAATGACGTTATTACGCTTTTTGAATAAATTCGATTTTCAGAGAGAGTAGAGTTTTGTTTAAAAAATTGTCTTCAAAACATAAAGATCACATGGTCGTCTTCAAGTTTACGAAGTTTCGATAATTTCTATGGAAGCGTTTGCAAATAGATCGAATCGGAACTTTTTGGTAACGAATTTGTAAACAATCTCAAACAATTGTGTCGGGTGCCCGAAAACTTCTCTTTACGGACTATAAGTAAGCTTCTTTTGAGCTCATATTGTTCTGTAACCTTTTCGGGATTCCTTTTAGGAAACGGAAAGAAATCGCTTCATTCGATTTCGAAAAATACGAGTTCCAGTAAACATATGCATTTTGTCTTTTGTCAAGGATTTCACTTGTCTTTACTGAAAGGGGTAAAACTGAAAAATCCGGTGATGAATTTTTCTCTAACTACCAAGTCAATTAGTTTAGATAGCATATTCATCAACCCTGAAGTTTCAAGTTCATTGAAACACTTTAACACGGTCAAATATTTTTTTTCAAATCCGAAGACTTTTGCATGCCCATTTCCAGAGTATGACAACCGCATCTTATTTGTGTTATGTTTTCTTTGTCATGCATCTCTATTGTACAGAATACTTGCTAAAGTTGTGCATTCCAACACACCATGCATTCCATGCAGCGCCTGATTGCCTTCCGAATCCCTTCCGAGTATGAAAATACCGGTACCTCGGATATGGGCATTGTCACACAATTGTATTATATTATTATATTATCATACTCGGACGGGACTCGGAAGGTAGTCAGGCGGTGCATGTAATGCATGGTGTGTTGGAATGCACAACTTTAGCAAGTATTCTGTACAATAGAGATGCAGGGCATCTACAGCCAGATGCACACATAACATGTTCCCAAACTGCCACGACGCCGCTCGAGTGTCTTAAAAGACCACTTCGAGGCGCAAGGCCGCATCTGCGAAAGCCAATTAAGGCACTACAGCCAGATGCACACATAACATGTTCCCAAACTGCCACGACGCCGCTCGAGTGTCTTAAAAGACCACTTCGAGGCGCAAGGCTTCATCTGCGAAAGCCAATTAAGGCACTACAGCCAGATGCACACATAACATGTTCCCAAACTGCCACGCCGCCGCTCGAGTGTCTTAAAATACCACTTCGAGGCGCAAGGCCGCATCTGCGAAAGCCAATTAAGGCACTACAGCCAGATGCACACACAAATAACGATAATGCCTATACAAGACAAAAGTAAAGGAAAAGAACATTTACCTCTAAAAGCGGCTCAGGGTTTTAAACTGCAGCTTCGGGCTGAGGGATATTGGGAGGAGCTGGCACAATATCTCAGCTCGTCGACTGCTGCTTGAGCTTCTACAATTCTTGCTTCGGGACGTTGCGAAAGTTCATCAGCCATGGTTGCCCTAAAGTATCGAAGTGTGATGTGTGATTGTGTCTCATCTCTTATATACGCTCTGTGTGAGACCGCTGACAATAGTGGCAATGTTTATCAAGTTGAATCTTTACTTGATAATAATAATTAGAATAATAATTTATTTCTTAAAACGCATATCACTACGGTCTCAATGCTTTTACAATAGAAGGTAAAATATAAAAAAGTTAAAGAAAACTACAATAATACTAATAAAAGTTCCAATAAAGTATATAAATATATGTATGAAAAGGAAACTAATTAATGTAGTTAAGAATCTTTATAAAGGAATGTTTTGAGCATGGCTTACATGTTCATGTCTATTAATTCTCATTCTCACATGGGAACATTGAGAATTAATAGAGACATGAAACGGAACAATGTGACAGGGATGGGAATCAATGGAGATGTGGAATGGGAACAATGGGACAAGGGTGGGAATGAGAATCAATATGGAGATGTGGAATGGAAACAATGGGACAAGGGTGGGAATGAGAATCAATGGAGATGTGGAATGGGAACAATGCGACAAGGGTGGGAATGAGAATCAATATGGAGATGTGGAATGGAAACAATGGGACAAGGGTGGGAATGAGAATCAATGGAGATGTGGAATGGGAACAATGCGACAAGGGTGGGAATGAGAATCAATGGAGATGTGGAATGGGAACAATGGGACAAGGGTGGGAATGAGAATCAATGGAGATGTGGAATGGGAACAATGAGACAAGGGTGGGAATGAGAATCAGTAGACATATGGGAGGGGGAGGGGTTTTTAGTGGGTTATATATAGGTGTCTCGAATTAGTTTCTTGTAAACTAGAACACATGACACAGTAATAAAGTTATTATTATTAGTCGGGCTTCCTGTAGAAGCTCCGACTCTAAAAATGAGATCCGTTCTTCGTTGACCTCAAATCACTAATTGGGTTCTTCAGCGCATGCGCCCTGTGCCGGCCGCTAAGATAATCACCGAAGGCTCTAACAACATGATTTATCAATACGAGACTGGTCGAGTCTGAATTCACGGCTTGTTGGAGGAAGTTTATGTCGTCTTGTTTTCAAAATAACCACAATAATTCATAGAGATATGGATTTATCAATCCAGTACTAGTACTGCAAAGGGTTTAGAGATCTATAGAACTTATCAACGAGTTGATACACGCAGCCGGCGGTGAAGAGAACAGTTGTAAGGTTTTCAGCCGACCGCCTGCCGTCGAGGTAAACCCATATTTACACTTCATCCAAACATTATTTAATCACTCTGCGATGTCTAGTTTATGTATACGGTATTTGTATGGATATATTTATGGTAACAAATAAACTATGTCATTGTCATTCATGATTCGCTGAGTTTGTGAAATCGCAGTACTGAAATTGCAAGGAAAGCATGTTCTATCGAGCTCGAGTCATGCATCGACGAGCAACCAAACCCGACTTCACGCTAGAAGAGCGTCTAGTTATTATTGCATTGGTAACCAGTGGAATCTCTTGAGGGTGTCGACGATGTGGTGATCCTTCTTAGGTCTAGCAACAACTCTAGATAGCAACAGCATTTAGTACGCGGTTGTAGCTTCTTGATTACATATTCAAGAAGACCATAGAGTAAACTGTTACGATTGGTCTAATCTGGACGTGACGGAAGCATACACTAACTTCTCAGCAGTATAGGTTGATCTAAGTCCTTTCGGATCTTACTTATATTACTGAGGAAAGAGAGTTCCAGAGCCGGTTCTGAGTTTAAACCCAAAGAAGTTTCTATTTGTTGACGCCCAGTAAACATTTTAATCTTAAAATGAAGTACTTTACTGTTTATAGTATTGGGGAAGGAAAGACATAAATGAAATATTTGTTTACAAATAGGAGTCTCCTTTTCTCCCGGGAAGAGAAGAGGAAGAAAGAAGACTCTGCCCCCGTCCGTTGAATTCTGTTGCGCATGCGTTACTATTCCTAAGCAACGGGTGACATTGATTGACACCAGATGAGGCTATTCGCGAAGCGAAGACGTGAAATCAACAAATCAAAGGTCAAAATTCTTGTTTTGATTTTACTATTCCACTTTTGAAGTGTTTCGAGACTCGTATCTAGTATATATATGGTCTCTTGGTTCACCAATACGTTCGGACGACCCTTCGGACTGATCTTGAATTTTTGTACTGCACTTTAATCCGAACTTCTCGTACGATTTCATCTGATCAGAAATCAGGGACGATTACACAATCAAAACATGATCGACGACTTGCCGATTCGGGCTCTTTCTCGATATATCAACCACTCAATTATCTATATGTATCTATATGTATCTATATGTATCTATATCATCATCTATATGTATCTATATCATCATCTAGATATACACCACTCAATTATCTATATGTATCCATATATCTCTATATGTATCTACATACACCACTCAATTATCTATATGTATCCATATATCTCTGTATGTATCTACATACACCACTCAATTATGTATCGGCTATGATTCTGTAGAGACCTATAGATCCTGTAGAGACTATAGATTATGTAGAGACCTATAGATCCTGTAGAGACCTATAGATTCTGTAGAGACCTATAGATCCTGTAGAGACCTATAGATTATGTAGAGACCTATAGATCCTGTAGAGACCTATAGATTCTGTAGAGACCTATAGATTACGTAGAGACCTATAGATCCTGTAGAGACCTATAGATTATGTAGAGACCTATAGATTCTGTAGAGACCTATAGATTCTGTAGAGACCTATAGATTCTGTAGAGACCCGTAGAGATTCTGTAGAGACCTATAGATCCTGTAGAGACCTATAGATCCTGTAGAGACCTATAGATTCTGTAGAGACCTATAGATTATGTAGAGACCTATAGATCCTGTAGAGACCTATAGATCCTGTAGAGACCTATAGATTCTGTAGAGACCTATAGATTCCGTAGAGACCTATAGATTCTGTAGAGACCTATAGATTCTGTAGAGACCTATAGATTCTGTAGAGACCTATAGATCCTTTAGAGACCTATAGATTCTCTAGAGACCTATAGATCCTGTAGAGGCCTATAGATCCTGTAGAGACCTATAGATTCTGTAGAGACCTATAGATTCTGTAGAGACCTATAGATTCTGTAGAGACCTATAGATCCTGTAGAGACCTATAGATTCTGTAGAGACCTATAGATTACGTAGAGACCTATAGATTATGTAGAGACCTATAGATTATGTCTGAGAGACCTATAGATCCTGTAGAGACCTATAGATCCTGTAGAGACCTATAGATCCTGTAGAGACCTATAGATCCTGTAGAGACCTATAGATTCTGTAGAGACCTATAGATTACGTAGAGACCTATAGATTATGTAGAGACCTATAGATTATGTAGAGACCTATAGATCCTGTAGAGACCTATAGATTCTGTAGAGACCTATAGATTCTGTAGAGACCTATAGATCCTGTAGAGACCTATAGATCCTGTAGAGACCTATAGATCCTGTAGAGACCTATAGATCCTGTAGAGACCTATAGATTCTGTAGAGACCTATAGATTCTGTAGAGACCTATAGATCCTGTAGAGACCTATAGATTCTGTAGAGACCTGTAGATCCTGTAGAGACCTATAGATCCTGTAGAGACCTATAGATCCTGTAGAGACCTATAGATCCTGTAGAGACCTATTGATCCTGTAGAGACCTATAGATTTCGTAGAGACCTATAGATCCTATAGATCGATTTTGCGCGCGCGCTCAGTTTGTTTTTTTTTTTTTCCGGTCGCAAATAAAAGGAAAGAGAAAAATACTTTTTTTTGTTGTTAATTTTGTTGTCGTATAATAAACAATTTATTACACGGGTCAGTTGGCGAGGAAAATCTCGAGCTCCGATACAACACAGACGCGAATCCTATTTTGCATATTGAGATTTCAAACCTTTATAACTCATAAACGCAAAGTTCAAATCACAAAATACTCGGAACCCACCAAATATTCAGCTTATATTGAATAGATTTGTACAACAATCTCACAGGTATTATAGGCACTGTAAGGGTTCTTTTGACTGTCATGCGCAGGATACATCTCAAGTCATCTCACATTGGAGAGAGCTTTGGTATTCGTAAGTAGGAAGCCGTACGGATAATCACAACTTACGGTTGGTGCCATGAGTATTAAGAATGTCATAAGTACAGCAACATTGTAATAAGTAGAGATCGGTATTTAGAATTTAGAGTAATTAAGATGAAAAGAAGTTTTAATCTTATTAAAGATTTTATTGAAAAAAATAAAATAATAATGATACAGGCACTGCCAATATTTTATTTGTTAGTGTCTGTATCGGGGTATACAGATCCATGCATGTGACCGATTCAACCAACCTTGGTTGGATGAATTAATAATAATTATTATTTATTAATTTATTTTGCGCACTTTTCATAAAATGATCAAGTGTGCATTAGAATGGTGAATACTTTATTATTACAGTAACTATAACTAATTACAAAAATAAAATAAATTATATAGATACTGTACAAATTAAAATACAAATTTAGATTAAAATATGTACACAAGATAAAAAAATAATCTTTCAACGACGTTTAAAGGTATCTGACACTTTTGATGGCACGAAGCTCAGTAGGTAACGCGTTCCACAGTTTTGACGCGCCAACAGCGAATGCCTATCACCAAGAGTAGCCCTAGTTCTTATTGTAGGGAGAGCAAGCTGCAAACTACCAGAGGATCGTAAACTGTACATGTACCTTGACGATTTGATCTGAATTAACTGGCTAATATAATCAGGTGCAAGACCATGAATTGCCTTAAATGTAATTAAAAGTACCTTAAAATTAATGCGAAACCTGACAGGAAGCCAATGCAAGTCACGCAGGAGTGGGGCCACATGGCAGTACCTCAGTAGGGCATTACAGATGAGCCTGGCAGAAGCATTTAATACGCGCAGAATCTTATTCAACAAACTACAGTCAGTGGAACCTCGATATAACGATGTGCCAAGGGACTGACCAAATTAGATCGTTATATCGGGATATCGTTACAACGAATTCCCGATATAACGCTTTTTCGGGAAAAGATACAAAAATATCGTTATATCGGGTATCGTTAATATTTGATTTTTCATGTAGTGTCCGTTGTGCCTTTAATAGCTGTACCGGCGATGTAATCCCTATCGTAACAAAATGTTGACAGACACGTTACACTCTTTATGCAATGAGAACTATTAAACCTGAGGATTTTAGTATTGTCATATCTTTTCAAGTGTTAAGCCTACCGTTTTCATCGCGCAATGATTTATTTTATCGCTATATCAGGGTAAATTTTACGTTTGGGCTGCCAGATTGTAATCGTTATACCGGAAACATCGTTATATCGAGTATCGTTATATCGAGCTACATGTAGGTTCCACTGTATTGCAAGAATGCGATGCGCCTGATATTATGCAGGTTATAGAACGCAATTCAATAAAAGAACCAATGTACCGCAGAAATTCTCCATAAGTACTTCGAATATAATGCCTCGTATCGCCGGAGTTGCAGTAATAATCCCTGAAAATAAGCAGTGCGGGTCCATTATCTTCGAGGATAACGCGAGGATTTCTAGAATTGGTTGACCCATCACTCCAGCGCCCCAGTTCTAAACGTCGATGGTGTTGTTGGCATTCAATTGGATTAAATGAAAATATGTCTTCATACTGAAGAAAGGGGATCCCAAATGAACAAGTTGGGCAATGTGTATAGGGAAGGACACGGAATCTCATCAACCTTTTGTCTCTCAGGAAATAATTCCTGAAAGTGTCTTGCTATCGATCCTTCGCTGTACTTCTGTAATACTTCAGTAAGGTATTTCTTGTACTCTTCTGGAATATCTACCGAGTGACAAGGGTAGCAAACAATGAAACATAACGCGAAAAACTTTAAAATATAGTCCAAAATATAACTCATAGTTCTGGTTTGACAGTTGTAACGCTAAGACAAAGTCCAATAATGACGTGGCTCTTCACTAGTCACCCAGAGGTGCAAGAATTTCGGATTTGATGCCGACCAAACGAACTAGACATCACCGGAACATAATTAAAGGTGCAAAATCCGGAGATTTCCAATTTTAAAACTCAAATTTTTGGATCAATGTTAATTGTCCGTGCTAGTTTTGCCGCTACAGTTAACTATGTTTGAAAGACCACTCCTGTAAGCGACCATCTCTCTTAATCGACCAACTTTAGAAATCCCAGTTTTACTTTTCATATATAAACACTATCGCTCTAGGAAGCGACCGCGACCACCTTTGTGGTTTGACTTTAGATTTTTTTCATACTTTTACCTCTCACGTACCCCATTGAGATTGAAGAAAATCTTCAATAAAGTATTTTACTGCAAAGTAAAGGCCTTGCAAAGCAATTCTGACAATACGGCACAGTATTGCAAGTTGCTGGAGAGATGTGCGATGGGCGCATTTATTTTCCATTAACTCGCAACACTATTGCGAAAATTAGAAGACCGTTCTACTTAAACTTTTTCTGAAATTTGCAAATACTGCGATGTTACACACGAATCTATAGGTCTCTACAGAATCTATAGGTCTCTACAGGATCTATAGGTCTCTACAGGATCTATAGGTCTCTACATAATCTATAGGTCTCTACAGGATCTATAGGTCTCTACAGAATCTATAGGTCTCTACAGGATCTATAGGTCTCTACAGAATCTATACTGAGTTCTCTACAGAATCTATTGGTCTCTACAGGATCAATAGGTCTCTACAGGATCTATAGGTCTCCGCTACATAATCTATAGGTCTCTACAGGATCTATAGGTCTCTACATAATCTATAGTCTCTACAGGATCTATAGGTCTCTACATAATCTATAGGTCTCTACAGAATCTATAGGTCTCTACAGAATCTATAGGTCTCTACAGAATCTATAGGTCTCTACAGGATCTATAGGTCTCTACAGAATCTATAGGTCTCTACAGAATCTATAGGTCTCTACAGGATCTATAGGTCTCTACAGAATCTATAGGTCTCTACAGGATCTATAGGTCTCTACAGAATCTATAGGTCTTTACAGGATCTATAGGTCTCTACAGAATCTATAGGTCTCTACAGAATCTATAGGTCTCTACAGGATCTATATAAGGTCTCTACATAATCTATAGGTCTCTACAGGATCTATAGGTCTCTACAGGATCTATAGGTCTCTACAGGATCTATAGGTCTCTACAGGATCTATAGGTCTCTACAGAATCTATAGGTCTCTACAGGATCTATAGGTCTCTACAGAATCTATACTGAGTTCTCTACAGAATCTATTGGTCTCTACAGGATCCATAGGTCTCTACAGGATCTATAGGTCTCTACATAATCTATAGGTCTCTACAGGATCTATAGGTCTCTACATAATCTATAGTCTCTACAGGATCTATAGGTCTCTACAGAATCTATAGGTCTCTACAGAATCTATAGGTCTCTACAGAATCTATAGGTCTCTACAGAATCTATAGGTCTCTACAGGATCTATAGGTCTCTACAGAATCTATAGGTCTCTACAGAATCTATAGGTCTCTACAGGATCTATAGGTCTCTACAGAATCTATAGGTCTCTACAGGATCTATAGGTCTCTACAGGATCTATAGGTCTCTACAGAATCTATAGGTCTTTACAGGATCTATAGGTCTCTACAGAATCTATAGGTCTCTACAGAATCTATAGGTCTCTACAGGATCTATATAAGGTCTCTACATAATCTATAGGTCTCTACAGGATCTATAGGTCTCTACAGGATCTATAGGTCTCTACGTAATCTATAGGTCTCTACAGAATCTATTGGTCTCTACAGGATCTATAGGTCTCTACAGGATCTATAGGTCTCTACATAATCTATAGGTCTCTACAGGATCTATAGGTCTCTACATAATCTATAGTCTCTACAGGATCTATAGGTCTCTACATAATCTATAGGTCTCAACAGAATCTATACATGTAGGTCTCTACAGAATCTATAGGTCTCTACAGAATCTATAGGTCTCTACATAATCTATAGGTCTCTACAGGATCTATAGGTCTCTACGTAATCTATAGGTCTCTACAGGATCTATAGGTCTCTACAGAATCTATAGGTGTCTACAGGATCTATAGGTCTCTACGTAATCTATAGGTCTCTACAGGATCTATAGGTCTCTACAGAATCTATAGGTCTCTACAGGATCTAAAGGTCTCTACAGGATCTATAGGTCTCTACGTAATATATAGGTCTCTACAGGATCTATAGGTCTCTACAGAATCTATAGGTCTCTACAGGATCTATAGGTCTCTACAGGATCTATAGGTCTCTACAGAATCTATAGGTCTCTACAGGATCTATAGGTCTCTATAGGTCTCTACAGAATCTATAGGTCTCTACAGGATCTATAGGTCTCTACAGAATCTATAGGTATCTACAGGATCTATAGGTCTCTACAGAATCTATAGGTCTATACAGAATCTATACATGTAGGTCTCTACAGGATCTATAGGTCTCTACAGAATCTATAGGCCTCTACAGAATCTATAGGTCTCTACAGAATCTATAGGTCTCTACAGGATCTATAGGTCTCTACAGGATCTATAGGTCTCTACAGGATCTATAGGTCTCTACAGAATCTATAGGTCTCTACAGAATCTATAGGTCTCTACAGGATCTATAGGTCTCTACAGAATCTATAGGTCTCTACAGGATCTATAGGTCTCTACAGGATCTATAGGTCTCTACGTAATCTATAGGTCTCTACAGGATCTATAGGTCTCTACAGAATCTATAGGTCTCTACAGGATCTATAGGTCTCTACATAATCTATAGGTCTCTACAGGATCTATAGGTCTCTACAGAATCTATAGGTCTCTACAGGATCTATAGGTCTCTACAGGATCATAGCCGATACATAATTGAGTGGTGTATGTAGATACATATAGAGATATATGGATACATATAGATAATTGAGTGGTGTATGTAGATACATATAGAGATATATGGATACATATAGATAATTGAGTGGTGTATGTAGATACATATAGAGATATATGGATACATATAGATAATTGAGTGGTGTATGTAGATACATACAGAGATATATGGATACATATAGATAATTGAGTGGTGTATGTAGATACATATAGAGATATATGGATACATATAGATAATTGAGTGGTGTATGTAGATACATATAGAGATATATGGATACATATAGATAATTGAGTGGTGTACATGTATGTAGATACATATAGATGATGATATAGATACATATAGATGATGATATAGATACATATAGATCATTGAGTGGTTGATATATCGAGAAAGAGCCCCGATTCGCCATTGCCACTCGAATTGCCGCTTGATAAATAAGAGATTTACCATATCCCGTTGGCCGTTGGCAAACAGACAAATATTTGGAAAATTCAACCGTTTATATTGGCGGGTTCCAAAATATGCCAGCAGACTTTATTCTAGTCATAATAATAATAATAATAGATTTATATAGCGCCAATTACGAGGTTCAATGGCGCTGTTAGTTAGTGCGTCATGCGCAAAACAATTATTATTCAAAAAACCGATTTTTAAACCAGTTTCCCCGTCCACAACAGTGGACGGCGGTTAGATCAGAGAATTCAACGGATGGGGGCAGTCTTCTTTCTTCCTCTTCTCTTCCCGGGAGAAAAGGAGACTCTGTCAGCAGGGAATAGGAGTTTTATGTCTTTCTCTATCCATTTTGGTGAGGGAAAGACATAAAATATAGATATTTTATTGTTTATCTTTTGTCATCCATTAAAACTCTAGAGCCACACATTTCAGTATTAATTTCAAAGCTTGTTTTAATTCATTGTTCGTGCTACCAAAAGAACGAATGTACGAGACTGAGGAAAATATCAAGATTACTTGTGTATCTTTGCATACTACGGAGCCCTGGATGGGCCACCCATTATTATATTTATTGTTTTCAAAAATCCCCATTTCTCCCAAAAATCCCGACTTTTTTCAAAAATCCCGACTTTATCTTCTCGTTATAACATTCAACATCATGATTACTCTGTCCAAGAAAGTCACTAACGTTAGTCGTTAAAACAGTGATTTAGTTTTCTGCAACTCGCCCCAACGGATAGATTCACTAGATTCATTCGAGATCATCATGATCAACATATCAACCATTATTATATAGACAACCACTGGATATGAGCAAGCGCGCGCTCTGATTGGCCACTCTACTTGTAGGCTATCAGCTCATATACCACGAGTAGAGAAAGTTGGAGAGTTTCAACAATGGCAAACCGGTTTTGCTGAACTAAAAATAAAAACAAATGTTATATTTCTCACAATCCAGTGGTTGTCTATATAAGCTCCTCGTTGGCTATCAGCTCATGCACGACTCGATTTCGTGGAATAATTGTTAAATGTATCCATTATCATAAGCATCATAAGTGTCAACCATCAATATTATTATGACCTTATCCTTATCACGAACATCATCACCACAACAGTCATCATACCTATCATCATATCCATCATCACCACACACAACACCATCATGACATCCCATTTTATAAAATAACTATGATATAACGCGGGTTCTGATTGTCCAAAGGATGCTTATGCCGCGTGCTCTATGAGCACAGAATACACGCGCGCAGATATTCAAACATTATTAAAACGAACAAAATTTGCAAACTTGCCTTAAGGGGGGGATTAACATATTTCGTTGCCATGGTAATTCGTTGCTATGCAGAGCTTGAATGAGAAGAGATTTCATCGAGCAAGCGCCCAGTGTTTTCCCGCAAGACATACACGAGTTTCACTTCAAAAATTACAAGTTATATATTTTATTGAGCGTTATTCTCTTAATTTTAAGTTTGTTCAATGAATAAATATTCGACATATGATAGACTGCAGTAGTTTAAAGTAAAAGAAGTCAAAGAAAGCAAGCGATAATTCCACTTGAAGAGTCGTTCAAAAGCAACAACACTCAACAGAGAATATTGAACCGAAGTAAAACAAGTTGACTTGTCGTCACAAAAACTTCAACCTAAGAGTAAAAAACGCCGATAAATCAATAAAAAACAATCAAAGATTACCTTACTCAACAGGTTGTTGTTCTAGACTCTGCCTGTCAAAATGAAACATGTCAAACGGTAGATGAAGTACGTCGAAGATCGGTGAAAACACCTTGAAAACACGACTGAAAAACTTTGCCGTATCGAAAGACTTTGCCGCACAAATTAATAATTTGAGCTGCATTAAGGTGGTTCCAGCATAATGAATGACCGGTTTGCCGTATTTTTTAACTCGCTCGCTCCGCGTCAATATTGCTTGGATTGTTTTCTGCTTAACACAAATACTAATTCAACTATTCTGCCTTTCGATGATGTATTCAAAATTATCATTGTAAGCTGCGTTTGTGAATGCCAGCTGATATTCGAACGACACCATGTTCACTAAAACTGCTGCCAAGCGTTATTCCCTAATACGATTATTTTTAAACTTCGTCAACGGCCTTTTAAGGTCCCTAGTAATGTTCTGAGGAGGTAAGAAGGAAATCGTTCGAGCCGAAATCACGTAACAACACAGGTCCGAATATTGACAACAAACATATGAACTGGTCAACACAGTGTCATAGAGTGGCAACCATTCGACCGATTTTAACGATTTTAATGGACCAGTATTATCCACTTTTCATAACACTGCTGTCCAAAGCTCAGACTGTTAACCTAAATACTGACTTTGCAGATGAATTTTGAGCAAAGGCATCTAAACGCTTGAGAATGTCACATTTTTAAAAATTCACATTTTCTCAACTTTCTCGTTCATTCGCTCAACCAAATCGTAGATATTCTAGTGACAGTAAGTCTAACCCTTCCTGGATATGTTGGACTATTCAGCTGGGTTTGAGCGTGCGAAATGTTAGGAAAAAAAGAATAAATAGCGAGACTGGTCGACTCGCATGAAAACTGCCGAAGCGCCGAAAAAGTTCGTGATTGAATATATTATCATTGACTCTCGGCGAAGTTTTCATGCGAGTCGACCAGTCTCGCTATTTATTCTTTTTTTCCTAACATTTCGCACGCTCAAACCCAGCTGAATAGTCCAACATATCCAGGAAGGGTTAGACTTACTGTCACTAGAATATCTACGATTTGGTTGAGCGAATGAACGAGAAAGTTGAGAAAATGTGAATTTTTAAAAATGTGACATTCTCAAGCGTTTAGATGCCTTTGCTCAAAATTCATCTGCAAAGTCAGTATTTAGGTTAAAAGTCTGAGCTTTGGACAGCAGTGTTATGAAAAGTGGATAATACTGGTCCATTAAAATCGTTAAAATCGGTCGAATGGTTGCCACTCTATGACACTGTGTTGACCAGTTCATATGTTTGTTGTCAATATTCGGACCTGTGTTGTTACGTGATTTCGGCTCGAACGATTTCCTTCTTACCTCCTCAGAACATTACTAGGGACCTTAAAAGGCCGTTGACGAAGTTTAAAAATAATCGTATTAGGGAATAACGCTTGGCAGCAGTTTTAGTGAACATGGTGTCGTTCGAATATCAGCTGGCATTCACAAATGCAGCTTACAATGATAATTTTGAATACATCATCGAAAGGCAGAATAGTTGAATTAGTATTTGTGTTAAGCAGAAAACAATCCAAGCAATATTGACGCGGAGCGAGCGAGTTAAAAAATACGGCAAACCGGTCATTCATTATGCTGGAACCACCTTAAAATGCTTCAAAACACGAGAAAACCACACAAATAACAAGTAAATATCGATCTTCCTTTCTGGGTAATTGTTTATGTACCTTGAACCAAAATAAAGTGCAGAAAATACATTTTTCTAACACACCTAAATTGTCATGTATTTGTCTTGCGAACGAAAATTATAACGACCACAGGTAGCCCAAGCCACAAAAACGGCATTTTCGAAAAAAACGCCGTTCTTTTCATGTTTTCAAAAAAGTTAACTATTTTCTTTATGTATCTGCTAAGAAGAGTATTCTCCACAAATTTGAGCAAGGATTTTAAAAACAAAGTAAAAATGGAAAAGTTATGGACAAAAATGTCGTTAAAAATGCAAAGAAACTGCCATAAAAAAATTCAATTTTCATAGAAACGCAAAACGCATGCTCAGACTTCTGCACATATACATTTTCAGATTATACCAAAATATTTTTAATTCATCAAAACCCTATGAAAAACGGCGTTTTTTTACGATACGATGACGCCATAACGACGTACGTGATGACGTCATCACATGTCGAACTTCTACCCTCAACTAACACATTCCGAAAGTTTCATGACTTATGTATTGATTTTAAGAGTTTTATGAGCCTTCAAAGTTTCCCTAGCAACGCCGGGGCCAAATAAATATGCTAATCCCCCCTTAAAATCATAATTGTATTTTATATAAGAAATATAAAACTTCTCCGCTGTGCTATGTGCACTTGGCGACTGATCAGAACACTCGAGAATTGTTCAGAAGCATTCCGCTATACGCCGTGCTTAACACTTCTCTCTTGTTCTGATCAGTTCCCGCTACGCCTCGTGCACCATCATCATTACATCATTACGGTAATTACCATCATATGTACAACACCATCATGACATCCCATTATGACACCCATGACTGCTGCTACAACTATCATCATTACATCATTACGGTAATTACCATCATATGTACAACACCATCATGACATCCCATTATGACACCCAAGACTGCTGCTACAACTATCATCATTACAGTAATTACCATCATATGTACAACACCATCATGACATCCCATTATGACACCCATGACTGCTGCTACAACTATCATCATTACATCATTACAGTAATTACCATCATACAACACCATCATGACATCCCATTATGACACCCAAGACTGCTGCTACAACTATCATCATTACAGTAATTACCATCATATGTACAACACCATCATGACATCCCATTATGACACCCATGACTGCTGCTACAACTATCATCATTACATCATTACGGTAATTACCATCATATGTACAACACCATCATGACATCCCATTATGACACCCATGACTGCTGCTACAACTATCATCATTACATCATTACGGTAATTACCATCATATGTACAACACCATCATGACATCCCATTATGACACCCATGACTGCTGCTACAGCTATCATCATTACATCATTACAGTAATTACCGTCATATGTACAACACCATCATGACATCCCATTATGACACCCATGACTGCTGCTACAACTATCATCATTACATCATTACGGTAATTACCGTCATATGTACAACACCATCATGACATCCCATTATGATACCCAAGACTGCTGCTACAACTATCATTACATCATTACAGTAATTACCATCATACAACACCATCATGACATCCCATTATGACACCCATGACTGCTGCTACAACTATCATCATTACATCATTACAGTAATTACCGTCATACAACACCATCATGACATCCCATTATGATACCCATGACTGCTGCTACAACTATCATCACATCATTACAGTAATCGCTATCATCACGCTTGCTTTACTAGTTCAACGTGCTCCATTTTAGATTCAAGTGATCCACTTCCATTTGTCGTTTCTGTGGAATTATCTACGTTTTCGTCGGTCTTTTCCGTTTCCTCCAGTTTCTTCTTTGCTTCTTGTAATTTATAACCAGTATATTCGAATGCATTGCCTAATATTCGCCTTTCTGTAATACGAAGAAGCAAGCAGTTTTTGGCATTCGTGGTGAGTTCTGTGGATTGCAAATGTTCCTCGTCTTCCTAAAAAAAATAAAGAACATATTTTATCTGTTTTTACTTTTTTTTCGACTTTGGTTTCGATTTTCCTCTCTTCCAAAGTTAAGCACGACCTTTTTAAACTAGTTACAGGGAAGATCTAGGACACTATATATTGGGATCACTCACTCAATCGGCTGTAAACTTTCAACACGTTGCCGCTGAACTGCATCGCAGGCTCACAACTTTAGGAGAGGGGGTGGTAATCCACGGGGTGCCTTTGATTAAATAAGGTAACCCACTATCCTGTTACCTCTAGAGTTGTCTTGTACTGGGTTAGAATCAACTTAAGCCTCATGTTCAAATAATGCAACATACGAATCTCATTGTTGTCGCTGACAATGACTTCAGGCTTTGGTAACTCAGACAATGGTAAAACTTCCTTTCTTTCAGGGTTAAATAAACGTATCTTTAACTCATCTGAATAACACAGAAATACAACAGAACCTCAATAAGCAACAAGCATACAAAGACAACAGTAACACTGTCTGACTAATAATAATAATAATAATAATAATAATAATAATAATAATAATAATAATAATAACAATAATAATAATAATAATAATAATAATAATAATAATAATATTAATATTCATGAAAAAAAATTATCGATTCTGATTGGCTAAGAGCAGTGTACCTTATTCGTACTTAATTTCGCGCGTACTTAATTTCACGCTTTTGCTAAGACAGCATTTCGCGATAAGAGAAAAAGAGCATTAAATTTCGCGAAAGTGGTGTCAACAACAATTATTTTTTCTAAAAAACCAAACTTATTACTCGGGCTAGCACGAGTCTTAAAATGCAAACGGTGTCGTCGTGTCACAAATTTAGGCCCTCACGGTCGTGCAAAGTGAAACCTGGTAGCGATGATGACAATGAAGAAAAAGATGACCCTTTAAATGACCTCTTGTCGCTTCTTGTGAAATCGATTTTGTCTGTTGGCTTGTTGCCCAACTGACTTTGTGTGCCAAAAATATACACGGAATTATGTTTGCAGTGAAAAAGAAATGCACCACATATGTTCATTATCTATTGAACTTTATTTCTTGGCTAAATTTAGTAGCATTTGCTGCCCAAATAGATACAAATAGAAGAGAAAATCCCTTGATACATAAATCTAAACACGCATGCATGTTTTAACCAAGTCATGCAACGAGGTAGTCACGCTGCGATGTCAACAGAATGTACCTACAAGTTCTTTGGCTTTATAATCTAAATATTTACAATTTTTTGGTACTCGTTCATCAATCATCATTTCAGTAGCACTCCCAATCAAAACTGAGTTCGTACATTGTCTTATGTTTTTCATCGTATTGTGATGACTCGGGAAACGTTTCAGAGGCAAAATATGGAGTTTCGAAATATACGCCTCCCTCTAATAAAGTACATGTCAACGCAAATCGCTCAGTCACGCCAACATTTCATTTGGTCAGGGCGTAAGTTCAGCCCGAGTGAACGCACACAGTGCGTCTTGTTACTCGGGCCCTTCCGAAGGAAGCCCGAGTTATAAAATGCGTTTTTCGGTAGTAGTAGTAGTCGTAGTTTTGTTCGGCTAAAGAATGACGAAAGTATGCGACGTATTTAATCGTATCGAGTTTCAAGATTACTCAGCAGATAAGAAAAAAACAAACGACACACAGGAAGGACTCAAGTAGATTTGAATCTTAGTTTTGAAAGCAGCTGTAGATCTTCAAGCTATTAAAAGGTCAGGATTCTAGTTCATCGTTCAATGACTAGAAGTGGTAGAAGGACTAGAAGCTCGCTTAAAATATATTTAACAAAAACAAACGTGAGGGCGTTATCAGAACCATCTGACCTATGCAACCTCCAGACGTATCATGTACGTACTCACCCGACGCAGTCTCCCTCGTCACTCAACTGTCACTGATTGTCATGACGTCAGAGAAATGATATTGTATTGAAGAAGATGTCCTTGTTTTATTCGACGTTCGAACCATAACTCGAACTCGAACTCGATTCCAAACTCGACGTTTCGGGATCTGAAGCTAGAGAGCGGGCCTTTACACGAACTCATCAAAATCAAATCAATTGAACTCAAAGTCAAAAGGTAATCAAATGAACTCAAAGTCAAAGGCAAATCAAATGAACTCGACACATACATGTTCTGTCTCCCTCGTCACGCAACTGTCAGTCATTGTCAGGTCTCTCCTCACGCAACTGACATTGTCCTTGTCATAAGCCCGAGTGTACGCTCATTGAGCGTCTTGTTTCTATACAAACAGGAACAACTGATGACTCAACTAGACTATCTAGACGTTATAAACTAGCTTGTAGACTAGATAAAACAGACAAAAGTTTACGCTATACGGTTGCTAAGTTGCAAATGCTAGCATTATGTTGTTGAGTAAGTCGTTTTAAAAAACAATTTCTTCAGTATTAAATAACGTATAGTTAGTTGTTCATATTGATTAAATGGTTTCGATATGTATGTTTTTCTCTGGGTATTATATTTCGCGTGTTTAAAGTCCGCGAGTCTTTTTTTTTCGCGAGGCTTTAATTTCGCGATTTTTTTAAAATCGCGAAAATCGCGAACTTAAATCCTCGCGAAATTAAGTACGAATAAGGTAGTTGAAAGGTAATTTGCACTGCAGTGCAAATTAGTGCAAATTACTTATTTTCATGAATATTATTAATTGGTAATCATACTATTTCTCGTTCAATTTGGAATAATTTGCACTCGTGTGTTTTTCAAAGAGCTCAAATTGATACTCTTTGAAAAACACACTCGTGCAAATTATTTCCAAATTGAACTCGAACCCGTATGATGATGATGATGATGATGATGACGATGATGACGACGACGACGACGACTACTACTAGTTGCTACTACTAGTTACTACATGTACTACTACTACTGATGATGATGATGATGATGATGAGGTAATTTTGAGGCAATACATGTAGCTCTCAGAATTTGATGATAATAGTTCTGTTTGTCTTACCATGATCCATTGAAAATATCCGTAGAAATACACGAAGCTCAGGACTTATTGGATTTGACCCACGTAGTACTGCATAAGGACGAGCGGACCTGGAAAAGAGATGTCATTGTTTGAGCGTGAGTTTTCGTAATCAAACACTAGAGAGAAATGGAGGACACAATCCTAAAAAGTTGTTGATAAAGATCCACGTCAGGTCCCTGGCAATCTGGGGAAGCTACAGTCAAACCTCTATTAAGCGGTCCCCCTCGGGAAATAGGCAACCGACCGCTTAATAGAGGTCAAGTTTACAGTAAGCATGGGGACCGATTTCCGGGAATTTGAGTGAAAGTGACCGCTTAATAGAGGGTGACCGCTTAACAGAGGGCCGCTTAAAAACTGAATGAATGAATGCTTTATTTACTCTAATTTTTCATGCAAGGTGACATATATAATTTATAATAAGAGAAAAAGAGAAAAGAAGAATCAACTTTATTAATTAAGAGTAATGTTACAGCCTGAGGGCTAAATTAACTGATAAGTTTTCTAGTTAGACCCCAGACTAATTTTAAAGTTTATAATGTATAACAGGCAAGTTATAAACTAATTTTAAAGTTTATAATGTATAACAGGCAAGGAAGAAAAAAGAAAATCTAAGAGTAGGAACTCAACTAAGCCTACAGTACAATTACATAGCTACACACATATACGGTAAACATACAAGTGGATCAGTGTAACTCTCCTCTTATCACCAAATGTACTTACGCATCTATGCCGACCATGGCCATTATCTGTGCCTTCATGGCATACAGCTTATCGCTTCTGCTCACACCAAGAGGAATATTCACAAAGTCGTGCTCGTTGTCGGGATACACGAAGCCGTTGTGGAACAATAGGTCGGCGTTGTTTCGTTTTCCATAAAAAATCAATACTTGCTCGTCTTTAGAGAACGAACGAAGGGCGTAACTTTTACACGTGGCGTCTTTGGTGTCAAAACCTGTTTCTATCTATAAGACAGACACAAAAATGGAATCGATAAAAATAAAAGGTTGGGGATTTAGAAGTTAGGGAGGGTTGGGAGGGTAGGGGTTTGAGAGTGTAGGGTTTGGGAGGTTAGGGGTTAGGGAGGTTGGGGGTTAGGGAGGTTATAATTAGGGGTTAGGGCGATTAGGCGTTAAGGAGGTTTGGGGTTAGGAGTTAGAAAGGTAGTGGTTTAGGGTTGAGAGTTAGGGAGGTTAGGGATTTGGAAGGTTAGGAGGCGGGAGGAGGTGGAGGGAGGTTAGAGAGGTTAGTGGTTAGGGATGTTAGCGGGGAGGTTAGGGAGGTTAGTGGTTAGAGATTAGGGGATATGGAGGTTAGTGGTTAGAGTAGAGAGGTTAGGGGGGAGGTTAAGGAGGTTAGTGGTTAGGGGTTAGGGAGGTTAGGGATTAGGGAGGTTAAGGAAGTTAGTGGTTAGGGAGGTTACAGGGCATGGTAGGGAAGTTAGTGGTTAGGGAGGTTAGGAATTAGGGAAGTTAGGGGTTAGGGAGGTTAATGGTTAGAGAAGTTAGGGGTTAGGGATTAGGGAGTTAAAGGAGGTTAGTGGTTAGAGAGGTTATAGGTAGGGTAGGGAGGTTAGTGGTTAGAGAGGTTTAGGGTAGCGTAGGGAGGTTAGGGGCTAGGGAGGTTAGTGGTTAGAGAGGTTAGTGGTTAGAGAGGTTAGGGGTTAGGGAGGTTAAGGAGGTTAGTGGTTAGGGAGGTTAGGGGTTAGGGAGGTTAGTGGTTAGAGAGGTTAGTGGTTAGAGAGTTAGGGGTTAGGGAGGTTACAGGGCATGGTAGGGAAGTTAGTGGTTAGGAGGTTAGGAATTAGGGAGGTTAGGGGTTAGGGAGGTTAGTGGTTAGAGAGGTTAGGGGTTAGATAGGTTAGGGGTTAGGGATTAGGGAGGTTAAGGAGGTTAAGGAGGTTAGTGGTTAGGGAGGTTAGTGGTTAGGGAGGTTAGGGGTTAGGGAGGTTAGGAATTAGGGAGGTTAGGGGTTAGGGAGGTTAGGGGTTAGAGAGGTTAGTGGTTAGAGAGGTTAGGGGTTAGGGATTAGGGAGGTTAAGGAGGTTAGTGGTTAGGGAGGTTACAGGGCATGGTAGGGAAGTTAGTGGTTAGGGAGGTTAGGAATTAGGGAGGTTATGGATTAGGGAGGTTAGTGGTTAGAGAGGTTAGGGGTTAGGGAGGTTGAGGAGGTTAGTGATTATGAATGAATGAATGAATGAATGAATGAATGAAACCTTTATTTAAGCACAAAATTATCATCAGCTTTGAAAACTGGTTTACATGATAGTTGTGAGAATATTAGTATAAAAATCAATGTACAGTAGCTAGTTAAGGAGCAGGTCAAGTGTTTCTTAAATAGACTAAGCTCCTTATGGTTTCTTAGAAATTGGGAGAAGCTATTCGAAAGAGTAGCACCTCTATAGCAAAGGCTTCTCTTCCCATAATGTGTGTTAAATCTGGGGACAAAAAGTCTTGAAGCAGAGTTCCTTAGATTATGATTGGTTGTTTCAGAGACTTTGTCAAACATGTCAACAAGATACTGAGGAGCTAGATTATTTAAAACATTTAAACATTAGAATTGACAGTTGTTTGTTCCTTCTAATATGAAGAGGTTGCTAGGCTAACGATTTCAGTATATCAACTGATCTTATATCATAAGTGGCACCTGTGATTATTCTAGCGGCTCGATTTTGCATCTTTTGTCTCACTGGTCTCACTGAGACCCTGATTTAAATCACACCATACTTCAGAACAATAATAAAAGTAGGGTGTGATTAAGCTTGTGTAAAGTTGGATGAGGGTTTCTCTTGGGACAAAAGGCTTAATTCGTTAATTGCTCCCAATGGAGATCTGACCTTCTTCAAGATCAGATCCACATGAGGACCCCAACTTAAATTACTATCAAGCATACCCCCAGCGATTTTATTGTATCACTAAGGGCAATGCCATGGTCATTTATTTTTAAGTTGAGGGTGTGATCATTAAGCCTTTGTCGGGATCCAATTAAGATGCTTTTGGTCTTGTCGGGAAGTAGATTTAACTTATTAGCATTTAGCCAGCTTTGTAAATGTAAATGTATAATGTATAATGTTACGGGGTAGGGTAGGGAGGTTATGGGTTATAGTGGATAGAGCAGCTAGACCACCCATCCAAAAGACAATGATGTGATGTCATAGGTGCTTACCGTTCCATTAGTGTGGTTACACATGTCCCACATTGGAATTAAGGCCTTAATGTTTTCACTATCAGAAATTGGGACCTGGTTTTGTCGCGTCATAACCGTCGATACCGCCCACCTGGCAACAAATTTGTGATAAATAGGCTCATAAGAAGAGAATGAAGAATTAACCTGATAGTAAGTGTTTATATAGAGTCATTTTCGTATAAGTGGGAAGTAGTTACGGTACAGTTCGTGCCATGCGGCGACGGTGCTGTGCAGTGACCATTCCGTGTCAAAACATTCTGATTGGTTCAGCAATGATTTTGCACGCTGTGATTGGTTCAAAAGGCGCTTTTGATTCCGTATCGTGACTCCGTGACGTATGTTTTCCACTCATACGAAAACGACTCTATACCGTTACCCCAGCTGTCTTTACGTCACACAATTATAAAATAATTATTGTATTGGGTTTTCGCCTGTTATAGGGATGATTATCAAAACCTCGATTATCAGCCGAATTGTCCTAAATGGCAATTAAGTGTGATACCAATACGGGACAGTAGATCTGCTTCTAGCAAAACATAGCAAATCCATTGAATGTACCACAAGCTGAACAATCGCACCACCGAGCATTGTGATTGTACTAAAAACAATAAACCCAATAACAATGTATTTTATTTTATTCTTATTTTTAAGATAGCTTTACAGAGCGGCTAAGGCAAGCTCTGCTCCATACATAACAAACATTACTGCCGTTTACCCGGAAAAACCGGAAATTCCTGTTGAAAAAAAGGTATGTGTCATTCCGATCGGAAAGTTCCGGGAAACTCGGTCTAATGGTACACGCGTCTACGGAAAAACCGAAAAGAGCGAGAAAAGTGGATTACCTCATTCGCTGGACCTACTTTTCAGGAACTCTCCGATCGGAAAGACACATACCATTTGTTCTTCCAAGCGCAATTTCCGTTTTATCCGGTTAAATGGTAAGCACACTATGTTTTATACAAAATAGACATAAATTAAACAATGTTACCTAAAGTCATCGAATGTGAAGAAGTGTTTCACTCTTGGTCCATTCTACAATAAAAGCAAACGAGTTTATCATCATATTTTTTTTTAAATAATAAGAATATAGAAGAAGGTCTCTGATCAAAGACCGAAACGTCTGTTTGAAAAATAATTTTTCAATATAAACTTCAAGTCAGAGACAACACCTATAGTCTTATTATTATGCTACCTGACAATACCTGACTGTAACTGCTTCACAATTTTTATCATATTAATAGTTCATTTATTGTTTTGTTGTTCATGATGTTGATATACATGTAATGTATGAATACGATGAAAGTAATTAGCTAAAACACACATTGTTATTGAGAGTGAATGACATTCTTACCTGACAAAGTTTGTAAAAGTAGGCATATTGTCTTGCTATACTACGATAAGGCTTAACAGCATCGCCTGAAAAAGGGAGTAGAAGGGTAAGCTACTTGACCTTCAAATCACACAAATCATGTCCACTCAAATTTATTACAGTATATCAGCTGTAGCCCACTAGCATAGGGAGGGTGGGGCACGGGGTTTGGCACGTGCCCCCTAAATGATTTTTGTAAAGATGTTTGTTCCTTTCTGTTTGTTTGTGATTGTTTTTCCTTTTTAATTCTGGGTGCACCCCCCCCCCCCCCCCCCCCCCCCCCCCCCACCCCCAATTCCTTTGTCCCCTAAATTATTATTGATTGGTAAAGACCACTGCATAGGAAGGGTGGGACACGCGGGGGGGGGGGGGGGGGGGGGGGGGGGGGGGGGTTGGCACGTGCCTCCCTAAATGACAGTGGTAAAGATGTTTGCTCCCCCCTTCCCTCCCCCCTCCTTTCTTCCTCGCCCCAGTCCCCGTTCTCCTCTGCCTTCCAAACCCTCGGAAAGCCATCCACAGTTCCATAAAATACCGGAAATACCAGCCTTGATTCAGATTTTAACCGCAGTGCTAGACACACTCCTATCATAAATCTCTGCATATCAAACTTATGTCCTGCATCATTGAACATTTGCTCCTGTTGGGATCCAGTATCACGCGGACAACTTTTTTTGTTAATGCTTTGTTTACTAAAGCACGTTTGAGGCCCGATTGATCCAGCAATTTGTTCACCATGACCGCTAAATAAAGCAGATTCGTACGTGACTGGTTTATCATTTCTGAATTCAACTTTTTCCTTTGACAATGTGTAAATCAGGTAGCTAAAATATAAGAGATGGAAAAGCTGCATATGTTTCCTCAACGGGAAAATATATCACAAATTCGAACTTACTTATTGATCTCGTGTGTAAATATTGGAAATTGCCTTCAAAAAACGTCCTTTCCGAGCCATAATTTATTTGCGAATTCGCCTATGTAGCTTCTACATACAGACCGGGATACAGAGCACCAATATGATGTTCACAATTACCAAACAAATTTGTTTTAGATTTCATTTTGACACAGCTTAATTAAGTTCAATATACATGTATTTTATATCAAAATGCGCGTATAATTACAGAGCATTAGAATCCGGCGGTAGGTTTTTTGATTGACACAATTCCCAAGGAATTCATAAGGTATTTGTGTGTAGCGTATGTCACACTCTCCTATGTCTCTTCAGAGATTTCAGTTCGATTGACTTTGAAGAAACGGAAAATGACACAGTCAAATATATTTATTTTTGCTTGAATTGCTAGCTTATTCATTCCTTACATATTCGTCTTTTATATTCCGTTGGTAGGTTTTTGATTTGTATTTTAACAATGCAGTAAAAAGCAAAAATGTACCAAAATCATGCTGTTTTTATTGATAGACCGCCGTCGCTCATTAGCATTTGCGAAACAATGACCTTTTGTATAACATAAGTTTGATATGTAGTACCCTCCCCCCGGAAACCAGGGGTTAACGTATGACTTACCTAGAGTAGACGTTCCTTGCACGGCCTTCAAATCATCAGGAGTAAAGTACAATGAAGTCGAATAACTACTTGGTAGGATATCTTAAACAATCAATGGGAATCAGTTCATTATTTCTTTAAATTTTTCCTCTTATTTAAAATTACCCTTTCATCAATAGACCTTTTTTACCGATACGGCGGCCATCTTGAATTACGGAGAAATTATGGGATGCCCAGGGTGCAAGCTGAAAAACTACGAAAACCTAAATTAAAGCAATGAATTTGTACAAAATTATACAACAATACACAACACATGTAGATATTAAGTCATACAACACTATGGCTAGCGTGAAATAGAAAAATAATATATTGACGCGACTCCACTCTCTACAGTTTTTGGGTCATTTGCACCCTGGGCATCCCATAATGTTTTAGCCAAAACAATAGAATCCAAAATGGCCGCCGCCGTATCGGAAAATATTTGGCTCGAGGTCATGTCGTACGGAACAAGCGCAGCGAGGTCCGTACAAGTGACCAAGAGCCAAATATTTTCCCGTACGGCCCGACCTAACTCAGTCAATAAGCATTTTATCATATGACCATTTTATATGGACCATTTTGGTACTAAACATCATTCACAGCCAAGAGAAAGTGAACACAAACGCGCGATTACGCTAGAAGAATCAATCGTAAAATTGTATCAAATTTTTTTTTTAACTTTTGTCGTTCACATTTAAAAAATAAATTTTGCTGCAAAAAAAGCATAAAAAATCTCCTGACAAAAATCGAGCAGGGCCGGACGGCTTTTTCCGGACTGGGTACGTCAACACGTCCGGCCCTTACCACGTGACGTTTTCCCAATGGTTTTAGTAAGAGCGCGCGAGCAGGGCCGTACGGGTCATATGATAATATTCCTTCTTTTTTTCCCCTTTCCCTTATCCTATGATGCTAAACCTTCTTTCACTTTGCATTTCCTTCAATCCTTTCTTTTCTCCCATAAAAAAAACATACTTTTAATTATGTTCCAAGCGCACGGTATCCGAATCCTTGAATTTGATTGGTTCGCTGAGCGGGCAGTATTTTCCCATCTCTGCCCTAGGTCCACGGTATACATTTTAATTTGTAAGGGCGAAAGTGCCCTAAAACTCGTGCGTAACAAAAAAAAGTTATTTACCGACACAAGGTCAGCCCGTACAGTGAAAAACTGTGCCCTCGGGCCTCCGGACTCGGTCAGCACTTTCAAGTCCTCGGGCACATATTTTCACTATACGGAAAAAATAACCTATATATATATTATGACACGATCGCTATTAGAAGCAAATGACGGTCATACACGAGTGAATACACACACCCGTGTTATACAACATTCTCTGTCTAAATACTATCGAATAGACATGAAAATATACCAAGATATGGTTTCCACCAAGAATCTTCCTTGAGCTTCTCACATAATACATATAAAGCTATAGCTGCGTGGGGCATAGAAGACAGTATGTGATCTTTCTCAATCAACGGTCCTGAAACAAATGACAAACGCATCCCATATTTGAGAGATATTCTGTCTTGTATTTATGCAGCAGGGCCCGATACATACACAGCATCGGGCCTCAAGACCAAGTCGTAAATGGGGTGGGAAGGTGGGGTGGGAAGGTGGGGTGGGGGAATGGGGGGTGGGGTGGGGGAATGGGGGGGTGGGGGGGGGGAATGGGGGGTGCAGTGGAGTGTATTGAAGTGTTTATCACAATAAAACGACCGAAATATGTTGGGGGGGGGGGGGGGGGTGTAGCTTGGCTATTTGAAGGAGGTGCTTATTTTGTTCTTATAATTAATAGTGTATTGAAGTGTTTTATCACAATAAAACGACCTAAATATGTTGGTGAATCGTGGAGGGTTGGGAGGGGTGTAGCTTGTAAGAGCTACTCTGGATTAGCCTGCGTAGCGGCGCTCTAGAGGGAGGGGGAAAGGGGAAAAGAGGAGGGGGGACTGCACTACACTCTGGATATTTGAGTCCAAACAAAGTTTATGCATGTATGTATGGAGGGGGTGTGGGGTGGTGATTCGAAGTGGGACATTTATTTGATGAGTGCTAATTGGAGCATTTACGGCAATCAGGTAAAATGTCTGAATATAACACAGAGTCCAGAATATTTTACCAAGTTCAAGTTCAGACTTCTTTGCTGATTCTAATGTCATCATCAGTTTTTGAGGGACTGTAACAAAGTTTTCTTCAACCTGATACAACATAACAAAATAGTAGTGTTATAACCCTCTTTAGGTTGAATATATAGGTTGAATATAGAGCTTCGCGCGCTGTGATTGGTCAAGCGACCAGTGATTATGAGACGATAATCACTGGTCGAGAACGGAAGTAAAATCACCAACGCAGAAGTACTAATAAAACGTTTTTCTTAATCGTGAATCTCTGATATTCAACTCTAAAATTATACTAAAACAATTATTCACCTCAGGTTCAGTGATTTATAGGTGAATATTCACCAATAATCACTTCGCCTTCGGCAAATAATTGTTAAATAATCCCCTGCTAAAATCATCCTCACCTGAATGTCTTCAGTGGCAATCAAACCATAGCCCTCATCGCCAAACTTGTGGATTTTGACATTTTTAGCAACACCACCATGCTGAGTGTACCACGACATAAATGCCTCTATGTGGTCTTCTCTCGAGTGATTTTTCCATGAAATACATTCATCTAAATGTAGTAATTAACAATTAACCAGCATTTGGTGGTAAAGCTATGCAAAAACACATGTACATGGGCTTCCTGTGTTTATTCTTTTACAACTTTGGACCATCCCATAATTTGTTATTTAGTCTCCTAGGGGAGCATAAGCTATATTTTTACTCAGCCATAGATACATATGTATAGGGCCTGGGATTCACCCCCATACTTCCCCATACTTCGTTAGGATTCCACACATGAAGTCAAAGGACAACAAAACAAGAGTTAGTATCGACTAATGGTAAACTGTGCCCTAGGAAGGATTTTGCTACACATTATTGTATCACAAGTCGCATGGTGTTGTTGTACAAAACATGCTGCGCAATGTAGACTGAGTGACTTAAGTGTCTGTACTGAAGTACAGTCGAAATTCTATTAAGCGACCACCCTCTTAAAAACAATAAAAGAACCCTCCTCAGGGCAGCAAAAATGTGGCCAAGGACGCTAATAGAGGTGGCCGCTTCATAGGGGTTAGATTTACAGTAGGATCAAGATGAAGAGGAGCATTATTATTTATACCACATTTCAAGCTTTACCACAGGGAACCCACTTTTTTTGCTATACACCAAAACCTGACCAAAATTAATATGTTTGCGTGGAGAGATACATTGTATGATTAGTAAATCAACAATCAATAATGTTCTCTGATGACAATAGAGTGTACCACAGCCAATTACATTTACACATATCTGTGTAAAAAGTGAAAGGACATGTATGTACCAATGTTGGGCTCCCTGTGTTGCTAAGACACAGGTAACCCAATTTAGTATAGTACTGACCTATTTGTTTTTCTTTGATTTGTTGAACTATTTCATAGATCTTTATAAATTCATCCCACTGTGCTGGTGGAAGCAGAGGGAACTCTTTGACACAAACTATGTAACAGAACCATAATCCATCAATCATACAGTGTGAAGCATAATTACCTTATAGACAGAGTGAAAGCTCATAAACCATCACATTCAAGAATGTTCAATACCTGAGTTTGCCTCACTAAGCCGCGGTATTGCAGAACATTAGGCAAATTAAGGAAATTGACACAACTTTGTTTGTCGTTTTCTAAAAAAATTATTGAGCTTGTATAATTTTTTTCCACCGTGCCTCACTCGTTTGCCTATTGGGTACCAGAGGCTGAGTCTCTTCCAGTCCTCCTCCTTGGGCCTCTGAAACCCAGGGTAGAGTTTGCCTGTAAGCCCCTTTAAGAAATTGTATAGCCCAGATTTGCTTTGCTCTATTACTAGCTATACAATGTATGTCAGGCCCTGGTTGCGTGACGAATGGTTTTTAAAAGCGCTATCCACTGGATGAGTCCTATCCAATTGATTAACCAAGATAGCGCTAAACAACCTTTCGTGCAGGGCCAGGTCATTCAATTAAAACAAAGATTTAAAGATGTGCAACTGCAATGCAGCTATTGATAACATTATTGATCAGTCTCTTCAAATCCCATGGGATACTTTTGTTGTCTGTTATGATTTACATACGTTGCATACAGCTTTATGGATTATGTAGATTGTACAATGTACATGTACATGTACACACCATCTTATTATAATAGAAGGGATGGGTATAATGGAATAATAAAAAGAAATGTAATAAAACCGTTTCTAAACCTGAGCATCCTATGACACTAAATGCTCTGACTAGTACAAGATTAAAAATTAATTTAAGTAAAAAAGGGTTGGTAATGACCACACCATCTTAATATGATCTATAAAAGGGCTAGCTGGGTTATTACACATAACATGTTATGGTAATAAAAGGATGGGCTTTGTACATACCATATAATATTTCACTGCACAGCTGCAATACTTCTTGATTGTGTTGAGGTACTTTCTTCCCATTTCCTGCAGCTGCCATCTTTCTTTTTCCTTTCTTACCCATTTTATAGAGTGTTAATTCTTCTCTAATTATGGGCAAAAATGAAATAGACAAGTTAATAATTATTAATAACAATAATAATACATTTTTTTTAACTTTATTATAGTCTCAAGCTTCTAGTTTGGCACAATTAAGTGCCAAGACTAATTGGGGAGACATAAACTCAAAGTGATAAATATTTAAAAAAAAATCAATAATAAAAACCTATAAATAAAAATTATGATTGTATAATAAAAAGTGGATACTATGTACATTAAAACACTGTATGAGATAAAAATAAATAAAAACATAAAAAAGTTAGGTGAGGGATATGTCAAACATATTCTGCATCATGGCTACAACAAGTGGCAATATTAGCAACTGCAATAGCTGACTTTCGATATATGCTTCACAACAGTACATGTAGTTGCTGTAGTTGTATACCCAACAGTACATGTAGTTGCTGTAGTTGTATACCCAACAGTACATGTAGTTGCTGTAGTTGTATACCCAACAGTACATGTAGTTGCATACAATATTTTGGGAGCGATCAACGCTCCGCTGGGAATAATGCTCACTGATTCGTGAAAAGATAAAATAATAAATATAATTATTCCCTGAGCCTCACAATGAAACCTTTATGGTGACTAACCAGGGGGATTGTAAAAAGGCAGAAACAATCTTGATGATTTCCCCCAGGGGTTGGAGAGTCGTCCCTTTCAAATTCCCCTGGTTAGGGACCTACAATCCACCGTCCTTTTGCATGAAACCAGCTTGAGTCGAGATCAATGGAGCCAATTGACTATAGTTTAATACTGAATCTTGTTACTAATGTTATTTCTATAAACACTCTAAGCTTAATTTCAACAGCAAATGGAATTTTAATTAACTTTATAACACTTCATACATTAAATGTACAAAAAGTACAAATGTATTAGTTGGTTGTGGGCTTTCATGAGTGCACACCGTCAAAGAGGTTGTAAATGCCTATGGAATGGCTTAAAATGTACATTTGTGTTCCAATAAAATATAACATGTTCTAGTTCAGTTCAGTTCAGCTCCCAAATAGGTGTTACAAATAGAAGCCATTTCTCAATTACTTATTTTGTCAAACAAACAATAACAAAGTTAGCTAAAATTGTATTTATGTGATACAGTTGTCAGTCGTCCCAGCCTCTCTGTTCCAAGTTGGATTTTCACACAGGTAGTCCAAGTCAAGAACACATCGAAATTCGTACATTGCCATCTACATTTATTTAGTCAGCAGTGATCTCATATCCCACTTATTCTTGTATTGAAAGACGAAAATCAATCGCCGTCGTTAGTTTCATGACGAAAACAATTTCAACAAATCCCCCACCCCAATTTTCCAACCATAAAACAAAGTCAAGCATTTTCCCGACCCCAGAGGCGATGTTTGCATCCAATCACTCTGTATTATAATAATAATAATAACTTTATTAATGTCTCAAGAAATCTTCTAGCTGGGCACTAATTAAGTGCCCTACTAATCGGGGAGACTTAAATCTAAAATACTGTAAATATAAAACTAAGATCTAAATACAATTTATATAATTATGTTAAAAAAAAAAAATGTATTCCCCCACATATCTCCGTGGTTAGCCCGGGGGTCGACCCCTCGGGGAAGCCGCTGATACGTGCATATAATCCTACTTTGTTTTATATAAATATCTCCTCATACTAGTAAATATGATGTCGTTGTTACTCAGTACATATAATATATGCCCTCTGTATAACCGAAGGTCAACAAATGGGACCATAGGAAGCCTGCATACTGCAGTTCCTATAAATCTCTATATTTTACATCCAGTGAGTCAAGGTAATGAAAGATGGGTTCCCTGTGTTCAAAGTCTTCAGTGCCAGAATGAAGATATCTAAACTCACCATCCCAAAACACATCAAAACGAAGTGTAAATGATAAATAAACACACCTTAAATACTCATAATCTATTAAACTTCATTTATTAGATATATTTAAACTTTGATATTCCAATATTCTCATTCTGGGAGGGAAAATATAAAACGAAAGTCTGCTGACATCAATAACACAGGGAACCCAAAAACCCTGGGATAAAAACGAGATAAAATATCAAGCTTAGAACTAAAGTATAATCTATACAGCTAAACAGACTCATAATAATTGTACTTATAAAGTGTCAAATGAAGTTTCAGTTGTGATACTACCAAGTAGGCTCAACTTACCAAATAAATAATTAAGCTAGAGTACAAGATACGGTAATTATTGACAGCAAATCGATCGATAGTCCTACTGAAGCCATAACTTCGCAAACTATTATAAGCTTACAACAAAAATAAATGTATAAAGTCACACAGCAAGAGAAGGAGAAAGGACATTTGTAAGACGAAATTAAGTCATAATAACGATATGCTACTGTACGAGTCTAATCAACATTTGGCTAAAATAATGCAAGTCACTTCAAATGTAAACATGTGGGTTCAGTATTCACCGTCTATGAATTAGTAATTCACACAGCGAGTGAATAATGATCCACACTGCACTGAACATCTTTACCTTGATGAGTTGATCGTATTTTAGGAAGATTTTAGAACAGCTTTTTTAGAACACCTCCCTACCACAGGAAGCCCAACACAAGGGAATAACATTGGCAGAGTACCACAGGAAGCCCAACACAAGGGCAGAGTACCACAGGGAGCCCAAAATAATATGTTTTAAACAAACGTAGGAGATGCTGGGCGCTCCACTGCCTTAGTTTCAGTTGAAAACATAATGAATTATGTGACTTTATTGTAGTCTTTTCCTCTGGACAACCTTTTCGAGAATGACTGTATATTGTTGTAAAATAATTATATATAATTTTTGTGTAATTGTTATGATAGTACTAATAAAAAATCATTAAAGAAAACAAAAACAAAACAACATGAAACTCATTTTGTGCGAAAATAAACTACATTTAGTAGTCAAGGGGATACTGAAGGCGAGGACAAATAAAAACAATCTAATGACGACCGCAAGAAGAAGCCAGTTTAATGCTACTCTATGATTGGTGTCGTTTTTGCGTGGCTTTTGAATTCTGTTACCAATGTTTAATTTACTTTCATCTAGTTTTACAAAGTGACTGTGCTTTTTCTCTTCTTTTTCAGCGACTTCATTTAACTCGAATTCATCTTCTAAAAAATTATTGAAACCCATTTTTCATGCCGGTTTAAACACCCAAAAAGGTTTTTTTAAGTGATTTACGAGAACTGAACAGATCAAGCTTCCAACTCAAATCGCGTGTTCTTAGGATGTCCATAATCTATGTTATAAATTAGGTTATTGGACAATTTTGGTGATTTTTTTATAATATCAGTAGTGTCCTGATACGGGGAAATTATCGCTTCTGATTGGCTAACTGACTTTAGTGGGATGATAAGACGACTATCCCAGAACAAGAGACTGCAATTTCCCTATACCCTATCCCAGATATAAGTTTATGCATTTACATAAATTGTTGTAATACTTTCTTTTGAAATAATTCGTTTGTAAGTATTTTTTTTAGAGCGAGTTATTAGTTTTTTTTTCCGGGAAAGATACTGAGGTAGCATGCCGGCAAAGGAATAAAATATTGTATTTCAGTGATGGGGAAAGGCCAGTTGATTGATTTGATTTTGATCGGCCACTTAAGTGACTTAAAGAAGAACTGACAAACTTTGCATGCAAATTAACGATTTATTTTCACAAGACTTCTCACAATAACAAAGACTTTCGATTGTCTCGCCGGTCTTGAGTTCCTGTGGACAAAGAGCAATATACCACTTTAGTGGGGAAAGTTGTAACATGAATATACGTGTTTAAAAGGTGGGTAGGAAATATACTCATCCAATACGACCCTGATATTTCTGCATTGATGAATATAAAGTGTCTCGACTTTTGTGAGCGAGCCGGTTCCTAACGCAAACTGATCAGCTAGTGACATGATGTACGTAGGCTTTTCACTTGCTGGTACAGTTTCAACTCAGATCTTTATAACTTTTATATAACGTGTGCTCTGATTGGCTGAAACCCAACTGATGTTCTGTGAGAGCATAGCCGAAACACGTTTTTTCTCTCTAGCTCTAGATCTCTCTTGTTAAAAAAAAAAGACCACGGTTCGTGATTCTCATAACTTTTCTCGTGTTCTCCCAACATCCCGTGTGTTTATCAGAACATAGAACAGGGAAAAGTGTTTCCTAATGCTAAATAACAAGCGAACAGCTGTCTCCAAAGTAAAATAAGCTGAATTATATTTTGTCTAGACTGGTTCCATAAGTCGCTGTTTTCACTCCTTCGGCTGGTGAGCGAGATCAGGATCGACAGAGAGCGAACTGGGACACACTTATAGTGACGGTAAAACTTTGGAAGGGAAGCTAATTCATATTTATTAGTTAAATTTTCACGTATTTTCTTCTTAGACGGGGGTTTCGTCATCCAATAGGAGTTAAATTGCCGCAGGATTTGATACTTCGTGATTTGGAGCTTTGCGGATGTGAGTTTTAAGGGTTTGAAATCTGCAAAATGCAAATAAAGTGACGTATGAGGGCATCATTTATTATACAAAAACACCCTAGTGCAAATTACTGACATTTTAAATCTGCAGAAACTTTTCTTAGTTTTCATTGCATACTTTCATATCATTTTAAATTTAATTCAGTTCAAAGCGCTACTTGAAAATCACTTAATAAATTATGCCAAATGCCTCATTTAACGTCACAAAATTAGCATGTCATGATTTTTAAAAACCTCCATAACTCAGTAATCCAAAGCTCAAATCACATGACACTGAACCACCCCAATATTCACTTCATATTGAAGTGATTTCTAAAATAAAAGGGGTGCACTTTAACTGACTTTACCTTTACATGCATGCCATTCTACATCTCGTAAAGGAACGAAAGTTATTGCGATTGCCTCCACATCCACCGTAAATAAACAGCTGACACTTTCCTCTTGTAGAATTGTAGTAGAATCGAAGAAATACACCACGGCAGAACCCAACCACTTTAGGCTGGGTACATGGACTAGACGAACCTAGCGGGCAAAAAACAACAACATAAAAATAAGTATAACCAGCAAACTTGAAGCACTTACTAAATGCACTCATTAGAGTCGTTTTCGTATATGAGTGGGAAGAAGTTACAGTATGGTTCGTGCCCGGTGACCATGTGGTGTCGATTGGGGAATGATATTGCGCGCTGTGATTGGTTGAATAGATGATATATTCGATTCTGTACCGTGACGGTAACTCCGTAGGTTTCCCACTCATACGAAAACGATTCTATTATTAAAGTGCTACAAAAACTGTGAAAATACTCTGTATGTTTTCAAATGTCAATAATCAGCACAAGGCTTTTTTTTGTATAATAAGTGATTCCTTAGCCGTTAGACGGTTCAAATCACAAAATACTGAACCCACCAACTATTCAGCTTATGTTGAATAGATTTTTAAAACAATCTCACAGTGGTCAGTTGCACTTTAAGTACTGTTTAACACAAACGAGCAGGAGTGTTTTATCGGGTTTAAAACCACGAGGCGAAGCCGAAGCCTGCTGCTGCTGCTGCTGCTGCTGCTGCTGCTGCTACTACTACTACTACTACTACTACTACTACTACTACTACTACTACTACTACTACTACTACTACTACTACTACTACTACCACTACTACACTACTACTACCACTACTACCACTACCACTACTACTACTACTACTACTACTACTACTACTACTACTACTACTACTACTACTACTACTACTACTACTACTACTACTACTACTACTACTACTACTACTACTACTACTACTACTACTACTACTACTACTACTACTACTACTACTACTACTACTACTACTACTACTACTACTAATACTACTACTACTACTGCTACTGCTACAACCACTACTATTGCTACTGCTACTACTACTACTACTGCCAGGGGCGTAGCGTGCTTTTTTTCAAATGTACGCACATAGCAACGAGCGCCGAAGGCGTTAGCTGCTAGGGGGTGAGGGGGCATGCCCCCCCTGAAAATTTAGAAATCTAGAGCCTTGGAAATACCATTTTCTTCGTTTTCCAGCGGACTTTCTCGCTACATAAATACAAGTAGTAAATGCATTTATCACTCAGGTTTTTGGGGGGATTTATGTATAGGTTATATAAAGGATTTATGTAAAGGTTGTGTAAATGATTTATGTATAGGTTATGTAAAGCGGGATTTATGTAAAGGATGTGTAAAGGATTTATGTAAAGGTTATGTAAAGGATTTATGTAAAGGTTATGTAAAGCGGGATTTATGTAAAGGATGTGTAAAGGATTTATGTAAAGGTTATGTAAAGGATTTATGTAAACGGGTTAATATATATACAGCTACCGCTATATATATACAGCGATTTGCAAAAGAACCCGAGGCAAAGCCAGTTTTTTGGTATTTATTTTGTTTGAGACTGTACTAACTACAATCATCATTATACATGCCTACAATGACTGACTGAAAGGGGAAATTTATTGGGGACACAATCTGACGAGCGGCGAAGGCGCGAGCTCGTAGGGGGATGCGTGGGCATGCTCCCCGAAAAATTTTGAGGTATAGGATCTCCAAAATAGCATTTCCTGCATTCTGTGAGTAGTTTCCACTGAGTCAGCTGTTAAGATTTGGTCTTAGATTTCATTTTTTTTAAATATTTTTATGTTTCTTATAATATTTATATTTTAAGGATTTTAAATTGTACGCACGTGCGTACGGGAGTATATGCACGCTACGCCCCTGACTGCTACTACTACTACTACTACTACTACTACTACTACTACTACTACTATTACTGCTGCTGCTGCTGCTGCTGCTGCTACTACTACTATTGCTACTGCTGCAATTACTACTACTGCCGCTGCCGCTGCCACTGCCACTGCCACAGCCACTGCCACTGCCACTGCCACTGCCACTGCCACTGCCACTGCCACTGCCACTGCCACTGCCGCTATCACTACCACTACTACTGCTACTGCAAACCTAAGAACTTACTGATAATTATGAAATATACACCTATTCCAAAAATCTTTGTCCCCGCCGAAAGCAACAAGCAAGAAGCTGACGACCGCAAAGGGCATTGGGACTTTCTCCTTATCAGTCATTTATTCATTCGTATAAACATTTTAACAACATGCATTTTGAAATGGCCGAATAGTTCCAAATGATTGCTATTCAACGCTCGTAGGGATAACTTCTCAAGTACCACGGATAAATAAAATTAATTAGGAGATTCCCAAAGTCCTTCTTGCTTTCGGCCCGTACAACGATATTTGGAATAGGTGTATAAACAATTCTCAAACCAAAACCTATGAACTAACGTTTTTAATTAAACACTAAAAATCAAAACTACTCGATTCCTAGTAACTAGCAACACTTACATGCTCTGCGACATTGCCACAAGGATCGGAAGTTGTTCCTGTTGCCACGACAACCACCATAGATGAATCTTTGGCATCTGCCAATCGAGGCATTGAAGTAGTAGCGTCAGAAAGCTGCACGACATGGCCCTACTTTTTTAGCCAGCTTACATCTACTGGACTCACCACTAGACAAACCTGTTAGCGCAAACAATAGAGGTAATGGCAGTTGGTCTTATTAATAATAACAATTGGAAGTAAAGACGCTCTCTGGTTGATAATCAGGATTTATTTGAGCTTTCGACTACTAGGCTGCAGTCTTTACAGCCTAGTAGTCGAAAGCTCAAATATATCCTGATTATCAACCAGAGAGCCGAGAGCATCTTTACTTCCAATATGTTCAATCCTGGTTGCGAACCCTCTATATTTTCTAATAATAATAATTCTAATAATAATAATTCTAATAATAATTAATAATAATAATTCTAATAATAATAATAATAATAATAATAATAATAATAATTAATAATAATAATTATAATAATAATTAATAATAATAATAATAATAATAATAATAATTCAATTTGGAAATAATTTGCACGTGTGTGTTTTTCAATTAAGAGTATCAAAATTGCACGAGCCCGTATAGGGTGAGTGCAATTTGAGCTCTTTGAAAAACACACTTGTGCAAATTATTCCAAATTGAACGAGAAATCGTATGATTATCAATTAATAATATGGGACACTATCTACCTAATACCATCATTGAAATAGCATAATATAGTATGCATGAAGATAGACAATTAATTACTAACCAAGTTATGAATCAGCGCGCACATTTCTCACTGATTATAATAAAAACTGCTGATATTTATTTAGTGAAAAATTGAAATGTGTCAATGAAAAATTACTATAGAGCTACGCGGCAAATGACAAGAATAAGATCGCCCAGACCTAAAGTACAAAGTAGGAAATACAGTCATTCTCAAAAAGGATGTCCAGATGAAAAAGTAAAGTCACGTGATTCACTATGTTTTCAATTTCTGCGCGCGGAACTGCGGGTTGATACCACAGGCAGCCCAACCATTGCTTTTGAGGCTAATACAAAATATTTGCGTCTTTTTTGATGGGTTTCCTGTGGTAGAGCCCGCGCGCGATACGCCGGTATTATATTGGGTTCCCTGTGCATAGAAATGTATAATGTTGGGATCCCTGTGTACGCCCTGCGGGATGCGCCCGCAGCAATGTTTATATTGAAACAAGGTATGAAACTGATGGCGTATCATGGCCTGATGTGCGGTACCTGCAGCTGGTGCACATTTCCGTGAGCCGAAGAGCCGAAGTCGTCGCACGCTACAGGCCCGTGGGGGGTACCCAGAATAAAGTCGCTGAAGTTTTGAAAAATGGCGGAGAAGTTGATGAAACAAAACATGATTTTTTCGGTGTAATCGTTTGGATTCTATTCCTTATCCATGGTAAGTTTAGAAGTTCACAATTCATGTCAACTTTACGTAACTTTAGAAGAAACTCGACCGGTTTAAATTAGTCCTTTTTCATTTTGAATGTCGGAGAATTGCATGTTAACGTTGTGCTCGACACACGAAAAAAGTCGAAAGTTTTGTTGAAAAGTAAGCTTTACAGCGAAAATCCTTGTATCGCGACCTTTCGTTTTGAAAACTTCAGTTGGATTTTGGGTTTTTCTGTTCCGACAATCACTATATACTGATGTACATTTCTTGAGTACAAAGTTAACTCAGCTTAAACATCATTATTTAAAATACTAAATAGTGACATTTCTATAGTTTTGTATTGTATTTAGTACTAATTAGTGCAACAAATATATTGGTGGAACAGAAAAATCCAAAATCCAGCTGAAGCTTATACAAAACAAAAGGTCGCGATACAAAGATTTTCGCAGTAACTAAATATATTTTCTGAAGTATTTTCTTGAGGTTTTAGTAGATTTTGCTCTAACTGTTCTTTAATAAAAGCACTTTCCTATACTAGGGCAGAAGGGCTGCTTAATAATCCTCAGCAAATCAGTTATTTTTCATAACTTATGACTGAGCTATTTGACTCAGTTGTGTAGTTGTCAGTGATCGAAATACACTACATGAAAAGGAACCTATAGCTCTCAAATGACTGATAGTCCTTCATCTGCTTAAATATTGACTCTCTCATCTACAAAGCGTTTGACGTTATTTTGTACTTTCTTACAGTACTTCTTAAAACACAAGTCGGGACGCCAACCGCACAGCATAAATTATCTGAAGCAAAAAGTGCCAAAATATAGACGAACTCAAATTCACCGACATCGAGGAGTCATGAATGGAGATGGACTCATGAAGCTGCCGTGAACTTAAACATTAACAGTTGTTCATTATTGTCATCGACTGTAGCACAACTCATTTTGCAAATATTATCATCTGAGATAAACACAGAGTCATTTTAAATACGGTTTTCGTAAGAACGTAAGTAAGAATCGCTTTCAATTCCGATGTTTGTTATTCATTCACAACTTGTCGATTGTGATGACATGCATGATATTTATTAATTTCGTATTTAATATCCATAGTAGAGTGCAAATTAGAAAAGCTTGGAAACTAAATAACTAATTAGTACTAAATAGCACTAATGAAACAATAGAAAACAATAGACTGAATAGCACTATTTAGTACTACAGTGGAACCCCGCCTAACGGACACCCCGGTATAACGGACACCTCGGTATAACGGACACCTCGGTATAACGGACACCTCGGTATAACGGACACCTCGGTATAACGGACACCTCGGTATAACGGACACCTCGGTATAACGGACAGTTTTATAGGTCCCGGCGGAAAGGTGATACATTTTCTGTTAAAAAGACCCCGTTATAACGGACATCCGTTATAACGGACAACGGACACTTTTTTACAGCCCGAACAGCAAAATTTAATACAAAATCAACCCCGTCATAACGGACAGTTTGAGTACAATCTTTCGTCACACCATTGTTAGTGAAGATTTATTCCTGATTAGAGACGAATGGAAATGAATATTTGCAAGAGGATAAGCATTTTGTTAGAAAAAGAACAAAGTTTCACTTGTATTATCAAGGTTTCGTGTTTTGTTTTCATTTGAGTATCAAATGTTGCGTTATTAGAGTGACGTAATCTTTAAGAAACCCCGTTATAACGGACACCCCGTTATAACGGACACTTTCTCTGGTCCCTTCGGTGTCCGTTATAACGGGGTTCCACTGTATTTAAAATTAGTACTATTTCACACTTTTCTAAATTGCACTCTATTACACTGATCAATATAGTGAATAAATTGTACAGAAAGAATGGAAAAACAGTGTGTAAAATGCTGGTAAACTTATTTTAACTGATTGTTGAAATAAATACGTCTGTTTGTCATTTTGTTTATATAAGCACTGATAGCAAAAATGTGTTGTGCAGGACTAAATATTGAGACCATTCAGCATTCATAAAACACATTGCCTCAATTTTAAAACATTTTAATCGATAAAAATCAAAACACAATACAAATACTTTATAAAAATCAAAACAGAAAACAAATAAAGTATATTGTAGATGTTTTGACTTATGTTTAGTGAACATATAAGTATTAAAACTTGCAAAAAAGAGCACAATGCAGATTTGCCGAGCGCTGGCCGATGTCCTCTCGAAGGTAAAATCCGACTGCTTCAAGGAAAAGTGCACCAGCTGCGTGTACCGCACATCTGTCCATGAGGCGCAATATGTCAAAATTAAAATTTCTCAACGTACGGTGAAGTTAGACGAGTGACACTTATGAAGTGTTTAGAGAATACGGTAAAGTTTAGTTATTCGAAGAAAAATTTAAATTTCGCGTCATATTGACAAAGATTAGGCGCAAAAACGTATTTGTCACGTGACCTAGTTTCATACCTTGTTTCAATATACACATGTACTGCGGGACGCGCGGGATGCGCACAGGGATCCCAATATTATACGGTACTCAACACAGGGAACCCAATATAATACGTATCGCGCGCGCGCATACAAATATATTTTTATTTATTAGTAGTAGCCTCAGAAACAATGGTTGGGTGCCTGTGGTTGATACCAGCGGCATTACATTCATTCCTCACAATGCCGTGTACTTTTGCATCTCAAATTGAAATTCCACGTGAGGAAATTGAATACATAATGAATCACGTGACTTTATTGTAGTATTGTAGTCTTTTCATCTGAACAACCTGTTTGAGAATGACTGTATGGAAAAAGGGGATTCAATTTGCGTTGGAGATTCGCATTTTGAATTCGTTAGTTAATTTACAGCAGCGAAAAACTTCAATGGATCATGTTAGCGTGACATGTTAGCGTGACAGGTCAATTCCCTGTGTGTAATTAACTCAGCAAACACTGCTCTAGCTATAGTGGACAGGTGTTGGATCATCTTCTTATTTTTATATCTTTTTAGCTAGGACCTCCCTGAATATCATACTACTGTATCTGTGAGTGGAGTATCCTCATTAAATATTATTAGTGTTATTGTTATCTATCGTCCCATGCATGGGTTGAACAACACGTCATCTCACCACATCATAATTGCGTTGTTTTTATTATCAATTCATGATTGAATCATAGACTTAAAATACTTAGTGACTGTTTGATGTATACCTGGTCGATGATCGATTAAACTCGATTATTATTAAACTGTTTCATTGTTGATAGGAAATTCATGTTAAAAATCAGAACTGATATTTTATGTTTGTGCCGCACAACGATTTGTCGTGAATTCAACACTTAAACAGAAATTACAAGAACAAAATATGACTGAAACCTAAAAATGTCGAATGTCCGTTGGAATTAATGGGAGTTTAAGCATCGAGGACAGGGAAGTGAGGAAGACGTCAGAGAAACAATAGCGCTAATTACAAAATTCAATAACTTCTTGTTGGAATGTATGAAATGAGCTCGATTTGGTCTTAACTTCAGGCGTTCTGTGCTAAACTACGACGTGAAATGACAATGTTTGACGACGCAAAGAGAACGAGAACGTCAGTTCGTTATTTGTGCATGTAGTTGTTTTTAGTCAACCGGACCTCAAAAAGATGATGTCATTCGTGAAAGGCGGCGCAAATTTAGTGAAAATACGGAAAATAAAACAATAAAATGAAAACAATAGACAACAACACACTTTATTCGAACTTTGTCGTCCTCATGTCTCCGTCCGATGCTTAAGTTGCTTAATGGTACACTGTTCACTGAGCTAGTTAACAATTAATGAATTATAGACACGTGCAACTACATCGGAAATCAGGGAATTTAGCTATTCTGTCTAAACCGTTCCTTTAAATGAAGCATCTATATATAGATCGATTAATATAATTTTCTGTAACCTCTATTGCTATAAGAAATAATTTACTAGTTTGTAATGGACAGCATTTGAAACTGTTACTAAGTGGTGAGCCCTTTGGCTGTAAAATAATGACGAAGCAAACAGACAAGCATCAAGAGATAACCGGTATATCTAATTAATTATAATTTCTACAATTATAACGATTGATCATGCAGTTTTGCAACTATTGCAGTAAATATAATTCCTTCTCCTTCCAAGTTGCTTTTTCCCGCCTAAAAGCAAACCTCACCCTGATTCATATATTGTCTTGCTTGAGGCTAAACATATAAAACACTTACATACAGCAGCGACCACACAAAATAGAATAATCGTCTTCATCGTGTAGAGTAGGAGCACACTGAATTTCGTAAGCTCTTTCTCTCAAACTCTGATTGCTGTGTTTTAACTACACTGAAGACGTGTACCATCTGATAGAAAGGTCAAGTCACGTGGTTCCATGCAGGAGGATTATATGACGTCAATGTAGACACTTGTCCTGGGGGGGATACTTGACCAATGTTTGGGTATAGGGGTGCCGCTGACGGTTTGAAACCCTGACCTTGTTTAGGACAAAAAAACAATCACTTTAATGGTTAAGTATATCAATTAGCTTTCCACCCTACCCAGGGTGGGGAGCATGTATCTAGAGAGTCTACGAACACTTAATGGTACATACAGTAACATTCAGTTGGGCATTTGCAGCTCCCCACACTACCCCTATACGAATACTTTTAAAGTGATAACATAAACATCACAATTACTTGTGCGCACAACAATCAAAATGAATGTATGTTCACCCCATACACCGTCTTTCAAGGGCTCTTGAAGAACAAGAAAATTCGTGTCAAAGACGCCAGTATTGATTGTGCTAATGGCTAACTAAACATCTGTATGACGCCATAATGAATTAGACAAAAGTAGATCACATGTCAATCTAGAGTCTAGAGTCGAGTGAATAATAGCGTTCTAAATTTCTTCTAGAGCATTTTAGCCATATTTCATTCATATTTACCCGGAATCCAGTTATATAATTACCCACCGCGTTTTAATCCGAATGGCATATGTATGGGTAGGAGAACTTTGTTCAAATGTGGGATATGTTCGGTAGTACAGTGCGCAGTGCGCATACACATTAAATAGAAAAGTGAAAAGGAGAAGGTCATGATGCTTTTATTTTGGTGAACATTTCCACCATCGACTGCAAAGTGAATGCTATATTGTAACCTGATTTGAATACAATCAAAACCCCTTTTGTGACCACTCTCCTAATCGACCACCTCTCCTAAACAACCAGTTTTCTAAAATACCAAGAGTTTCCAAGTCAAATCACTATAGTTGGAACCTCTCGTAAGCGACCGCGACCACTTTTAGAGAAGAAAGCCAGTTTGAAATTTGCTTTTGTTTTTAACCTCCCGTAAGCGACCACGTAGAAAATAATCAAGCGGAAATTGGATTGTGTCGCTGTAGCATATCATAGCATAGCACAAAGCATTTAATATTTTATTATAAAATACACAAGACGAGTGCCCATGAAACGAAAAAAAGACTCCGTTTTCATTTGCTACCACGATAGTTTAGTATTTGCTTGTTTACATGGCGTTAATAAAAAGTGAATTGAGCTTGAGGAACATTTTTTATTTTGCGCTCGAAGTTGGGCATTTTGGGTTTCAAAGTGCGACAATTCCCGCAGCCACTGTCAAGGGACCAGTCTCTTGTCGCAACATTTTGGTTGAAAATTATAATTTTCGAACCGCGAAAAGATAATGTTCGCACACTCAAAGTGGCTGTTTAAATACAGCAAATGTTCAGAGAAAGACCAAAAAACAATAATGTACAATAAAACAAGGATTAACGTCGACATTTTCGTTTCATAGCCGGCACTTTAACATGCAGTAGTATAATTTATTTCCTAGTCTCTCGAGAACAGTCAGTCAACAGTTATTTAACGGAACTACAGTCTACAGTATTCATGAATGTTGCACATGCACGCTTTGACTTTTGCTTTCGTTGCAGTTTAAGACAGTGTCTCTGTTTTGTAGACTTAAAAGATATGTTCATTCCCAGAAAGAGTACATACAACCTAAGAGACTTTGAAAATAAGCTCGAAATTCCCAAACCTAGAATTGATTACCTTAAGCGGAGCTTTAGCTACAATGGTGCAGTTCTGTGGAATAACCTACCCAAAGAATTGAGACTCAAAATCCCTTTCTCATTTTAAAAAGGAAACTGAGAATTTCTTTTCTAAATCAGACTCCCTCACTGCAAACATGTAAAACAGTTTTTAGGTTTAGATAATTATATATTAACTAGATTTTAAATTATTGTATATTATTCTAAACTGATGTTTCTTACCGTGAATAAATAAAATTTTGTCTGTCTGTCTGTTTGACTGACTTTGATTGGTCATTTCTGAAGTACCGTAAATGCTCGATTTAGCGCGCCGGGAGCTTATTAATTTTTTAGACCTCTAGCGGGAGGCGCTTATTCGAGGGGGGCGCTTATTGGAAGCAGGGCGCTTTTTTCTTTTCTCAGATGATGAACTCAATGTTTTCTTATATACGGTGCTGTAACATACATATACAGTGAATAAAAATAGCAAACATGTACCGTGCGGTTCTTGGTAAACCGTATACTGCTGTAAATATACGGTATTGACATACGGTATACCGTGTTTCTGTTTATTTTTTTTCCTGAATTTCTGTTAGTGGGAGGGGGCGTTTATTGGAAGAGGGGCGCTTATAATTTTTTTAGACCTCTAGGGGGAGGCGCTTATTCGAGGGGAGCGCTTATTGGAAGCAGGGCGCTTATTCGAGCATTTACGGTATGTATGTGTATGTATTGTGTGTGGGCTTAGATGTGCATTGACGCATTGGGTAACTAATGTAGTAAAAGTAAGACCCCCTATGGTCTGAGTTCTGGAAAGCGACCACCTCCTTTAAGCGACCACAAGGCATGACATTTTGGGGCCGTGGTCGCTTACGGGAGGTTTGACTGTATGGTTAATTACCTTTTCGCATTACAGTAGTAGTAATGTAGTAGTAGTCTGTAGTAGTTGTAGTAATAGTAGTAGTAGTAGTTGTAGTAGTAGTAATAATAGTAGTAGTAGTAGTAATAATAGTAGTAGTAGTAGTAGTATTAGTATTAGTATTAGTAGTAGTAGTAGTAGTAGTAGTAGTAACATAGTAGTAGTAGTGGTGGTAATAGTAGTAGTTGTAGTAGTAATAATAGTAGTAGTAGTAGTATCAGTATTAGTATTATTATTATTATTAGTAGTAGTAGTAGTATAGTAGTAGCAGTAGTAGTAGTATCGTAGTAGTAGTAGTAGTAGTAGTAGTAGTAGTAGTAGTAGTAGTAGTAGTAGTAGTAGTAGTAGTAGTAGTAGTAGTAGTAGTAGTAGTAGTGGTGGTGGTATAGTAGTAGTAGCAGTCTTAGTAGTATCGTAGTAGTAGTAGTAGTAGTAGTAGTAGTAGTAGTAGTAGTAGTAGTAGCAGTAAGTAGTGATAGTAAGTAGTGATAGTGGTAGTGGTGGTAGTGGTGGTAGTGGTGGTAGTGGTGGTAGTGGTGGTAGTGGTGGTAGTGGTGGTAGTGGTGGTAGTGGTGGTAGTGGTGGTAGTCACAGGAAAAAAAAAAAAATTCCAAGTTGGGATATCATTGGGAGATAAGAGCTTATATGTTACCAATGTTGGTATAACATTGGTATCTTTTACAATTTACCAATAAAGTTCCAATAACATACCAAGGTTAACCAATAGACATACCAATATTGGATCATCACTGGTATAACATTGGGTTCCTATAGATAAGGATCCAATAAAGTTCCAATAACATACCAAGGTTAACCAATAGACATACCAATATTGGATCATCACTGGTATAACAATGGGTTCCTATAGATAAGGATCCAATAAAGTTCCAATAACATACCAAGGTTAACCAATAGACATACCAATATTGGATCATCACTGGTATAACAATGGGTTCCTATAGATAAGGATCCAATAAAGTTCCAATAACATACCAAGGTTTACCAATAGACATACCAATATTGGATCATCACTGGTATAACATTGGGTTCATATAGATAAGGATCCAATAAAGTTCCAATAACATACCAAGGTTAACCAATAGACATACCAATATTGGATCATCACTGGTATAACAATGGGTTCCTATAGATAAGGATCCAATAAAGTTCCAATAACATACCAAGGTTAACCAATAGACATACCAATATTGGGACAGCATTGGATCATCACTGGTATAACATTGGGTTCCTATAGATAAGGATCCAATAAAGTTCCAATAACATACCAAGGTTTACCAATAGACATACCAATATTGGATCATCACTGGTATAACATTGGGTTCATATAGATAAGGATCCAATAAAGTTCCAATAACATACCAAGGTTAACCAATAGACATACCAATATTGGATCATCACTGGTATAACAATGGGTTCCTATAGATAAGGATCCAATAAAGTTCCAATAACATACCAAGGTTAACCAATAGACATACCAAATATTGGGACAGCATTGGATCATCACTGGTATAACATTGGGTTCCTATAGATAAGGATCCAATAAAGTTCCAATAACATACCAAGGTTAACCAATAGACATACCAATATTGGGACAGCATTGGATCATCACTGGTATAACATTGGGTTCCTATAGATAAGGATCCAATAAAGTTCCAATAACATACCAAGGTTAACCAATAGACATACCAATATTGGATCATCACTGGTATAACAATGGGTTCCTATAGATAAGGATCCAATAAAGTTCCAATAACATACCAAGGTTAACCAATAGACATACCAATATTGGGACAGCATTGGATCATCACTGGTATAACATTGGGTTCCTATAGATAAGGATCCAATAAAGTTCCAATAACATACCAAGGTTTACCAATAGACATACCAATATTGGATCATCACTGGTATAACATTGGGTTCCTATAGATAAGGATCCAATAAAGTTCCAATAACATACCAAGGTTAACCAATAGACATACCAATATTGGGACAGCATTGGATCATCACTGGTATAACATTGGGTTCCTATAGATAAGGATCCAATAAAGTTCCAATAACATACCAAGGTTTACCAATAGACATACCAATATTGGTTAAGATTCACCAGTATATGATTGTCAATAAACCATGCCTTGTTTTATTTTATGTAATCTTGCATAGTCATTCAAGCCACACAGAATACTGTCTTTGCCATGTACCATTGGCAACTCCAATAACACTATCAAAACGGATTTCCTGGTTTCTTGTGGCTTCTGGGACCCACAAGCCATCATTTAGTTCAGTGAAAAAATGCCCTGTGACCACTTTCCTTAGAATATTAAATGATAACACATGAGCTCTCCACACACTGTCTGGCTGATTCCCCATAACTAGGACCATATCATTTGCAACTGGGTAGTAAGGAACAACTACTGACTCAACGCCTATTGGGAAAATTCTTCTCATAAAGTCAACTACAATGAATGTAGGAAGTCCAGCAACATCCTCATAATTTGCCATCATTATTTTTCTGCTTATTTTAGATAAGGGACCAATTACCATTTCGTTACTTTTTTGGACAAGCTTAGCTCCCATATCACTGAATCCGACTTCCTTATATAGCTCTGAAGAAAAATAATACTTTGGTTGATCTGCCACTTTGACTATAAATATGTCTTTCAGTGCTACAAAGACTTCACCAAAACATGCAGCAACAATATGTTCATTTGTCCTGTATAAAAGGCCATTGTACTGGTGTTTCGGCTTCCAAACACTTCTATAAGCTGTTGCTACTTCTTCAATAAGATTTTCTTGTACTCCACAGCAGGCAGAAATACTTCTTTTCGTTGCATTTGACAACAGGTAGGGTTTTGAGCCACCAACTAGAATACCATTTCCTTGATGATCAACTGTTGGATTTGCTTTATATAGCTGCTTTGCATGATCAATGGTTTTTGCCCATACCTACATTGTACATAAAAATAAAAACAGAAATCTCAATGATCAGAAAATGTTATTAATTTTTAAAGATTGTTTGTGCGTAGAATTCATTTAAAATTCAAGAAAATAAGCTTTATCTACACTATTTTTTGACTGATTTATTCCGAGCTTTCGGGTTCCAGACCCATCGTCAGGGAAATGATGGGACAATGCAATGCTGCAATCGAAAATTATGTACAATAACACAGCAACAATGGTTACTAACTAAAGGTGGCAAAAATAACAGAGCCGAGCTAGACTAAATAAAACAAAGTGCGCGTGCATGACGAAATAGAAAACATCATAAAAATACTACAGATAGTTCAAACTAATTACTAATCTTAGAAATTAGTTACAGTCATTTGCAAAAATTCTGGCCGCCACGATATATCAATATATCAATATAACGGGTGCATTATGGGTAATTAAATAATACTATTTTGAGTTTCCTAACTGATTAAATGAAGCAAAATACAAACGTAAGACTAAAATAAACATACTAATTATTTCTACCAACTTTGCTGGCGTTAACATGCTTTAAAGGGAATTTTCGATTATTTAATTACCCATAATGCACTTGTTATATTGATATACTGATACTTCGTAGCGGCCAGAATTTTTGCAATTGACTGTAATAATACTTGATGGAATAGTTGTTGTAATGTTTTGTTTAACCAAGACTGTGGAAGAACTATTCCATCAAGTTACACGTCTCTAATTTCTAAGATTAGTAATTAGTTTGTCACCTTATAAACCATAATTTGCAGTTGTTGTGTTATTGTACATAATTTTCGATTGCAGCATTGCATTGTATCGTCATTTCCCTGACGATGGGTCTGGAACCCAAAAGCTCGGAATAAATTAGTCAAAAAATAGCATAGATGTTGCTTATTTTCTTGAATTTTAAATGTTGTTATTAATTATTAGTATATACCACACAAGTGAATAGTGGTTTTTCATGCACTGCGATTGGTTAATCAAACTCGGGATATCCTTCACTGGCTATTCATTCACCTCCGAGCAAAACAAAATGGTGTTGTGTTTCGCGAGCGTGTCTTTTTCTTCTTGAAAATTAATGTTATATAATTTGGCTGGTGATTCACGTGTGTGGTATATACTAAAACAATTATTCTCCTCAGTGGAGGTGAGTAGCGGTAGATATTTACCTCGCTGCTCAGTATCCCACTACTCACCTCCACTTCAGGGAAAAATAAATAAATAATGATAATATGAATAATTACAGTGCATAAAACTATATGCTTCAAATTATGCACCTTCTCTCCATCCACTCTTGTAGGGTCATTTATAGTGATAATTTCATTTTCCTCTTTCACTTTGAAACATTCACGTCGACTCTCAGTACTTGCAAATGTTGCTTCAATATTTTTGCAATTGCTGGACTGTGAGATGTATCTTTTAACAGCGCGTTCTTTTGTCCAGCAGGAGTAATTGTCAAGGCCACTGAAATTCAATATGTCCTCCTTGATATGAAGCAAATTATGAAGAATAATTACACACTTATGTGGCCCTCGTCTTTCCTCAAGAAGAACAGCATATCTAAGGGACATTGCATGGAATGCTTCTGTATTTTCTTCTGTCCATCCATTTCTTGCATGATTCTGAAGAAATTCAACCATACGTGCAATACAGCACCACTCTTGTCTTTGATTGTCTGTTAACAAGCCATCGAAGACCACTTCTGAAATGGGATATGCAAATATGGAAAAATCTTCTGCTTTCCAGAAACCAATGGTTTTAGTCAAATTTCTGGGGTACCTTGAAGATTTAAACTCAGTTGTCCATGGTATGTCATTAAGCCTTTGATTAACAATGTTCCAATTAATCCCACTATCTTCGTCATTAAGGAGGTCTAAGAGTGCAGATTTCACAATATTGAGAGACATAGTGTGCATCTCATCATATACCATATGCTCATCATAAAGGAAACCATATAATGGATACAGCCTGTGAAGGATCGACAAACCAGTGTATCCACTATCTCGAGCCATTCGTTTCCTAATTGACACTCTTTCTTCTTCTTCAATTTCACACAAAATATCAAGGTTATCAAGTACACTTTTCTTTACTGAGGGAAATCGACTTTGTTTCCTAAAATTGGTGTAATAGTAGTGACATCGTTCTGGAATATATGTGCTCTCTAACAAATGGCATCGTCTACAAGCACATTTTCCCATTTTAACAAACTTTCCTACTTCACATATCGCATTGTGATCTCCAGAAAAGCAAAGGATCAAGTGTCTAATTAATGCAGGGCCTTCAGGCTTGCCACACATTGGTACAGAACAATTCACTTCTATCCCATTAATAAAGCCAATTTCAATGTCGTTAATCAAAGGCTCGAGGAAAGGATCTAAGGAAATTGGACATTTGTTTGGAAGGAGATAAGCAGGAACAAATCCAACAACATAGACTTCTCCAACTGAACATCTATTTTCTTTGGACATTGTTGCAATTTGCAACTCAATTGCCCCAGAACCACGTGTACATGAGAATGGCTGCCAGCCATCCCAATGAACATCATATGCCACATTCCTTGGGTCCCCCATAGCTTTTTGTAGTGTATGTTCAAATACATTGAAGCAACTTGGACATTCTACTTGCCTTTTGTCATGATCTCTATTAATTTGAGGGGACTGCATTATCATTTCAGAAGAAATTATTGTTCTACAGCCATCATCAGGACACTGGACTGGAAGTACCCATTCACAGTCGGGATTCCAAAAATCTTGGAGTCTAGAAAATTGTTTTCCATCCCATATCTCTTTCTTTAAAGGGTATCCCCAATTTTCTCTACTGTCTTCAGATAACCAGTGATCTCTTTCTCGCCAATGTGCCGTGATATTCTTGCACATTTTTGGGGACGAAAACCATCGTCTTACTTTGTCTATTACGCTTAAGTAGTAATAAGGAATTGTTCCTGGATTCCCACAGTGCGGACATAATTCATTTTTGGATTCCATGAGTCCAAACAAAGATGGATGACTAACATTGAGACATACAAAGTATAACTTTGGATTGTTATAACCAATTTCCTCTAGCAAATGTCGCACATCTTGCCACGATGATGGCCACTTGGCACGATTTTCTTCGTTGTCTTTACAGAAGACTTCTTTGCCCCACTTCAACAAATCCTCAAATGTTCGTATTGAAAACCCGCTCTTGGTCTTTATATCAACAAGTTTCAAAACAGCTTCTCTAATAAAATCACGTACATCATCAGACTCGTCGATTCCATTTTGTAGTTGATGTTGTAAGCTTATGTCTTCATATTCGTCTCCAGAATAATTCGAAGAGTTGTTTTCACTCCAGCTGTCTTGACCAGAAGGACCGTTACTTTCACTATCGGAATCATAAGCACGATTTGACACTTCAAACATGGACTCCGAATAAAAACCACTTGCACTAACATTGCCACTTATTTCCTTGCCAAAATCATTGGACTCCTCAGCCTCAGCATGACAGACAGAAGAAGTATTTGTACACGTATTAAGCTGAAATACATCACTACCATGAGCTAATGCAGTCCTCTTAGTATGCCTCCATGCCTTCATTCTGTTCACTGGTTTTCCTTCGCATACCTCACACGGACAATGAACGTGACCTTGAGCCTGGTCAAAATCTCCAGTCTCTGAAAAACATTCACACGAACAAGTAGAACTCGCGATCGGTTTGCCAGAGAAGTTGCTGTTGGACGCCATCTTGTGTAACTACAGTAGTTCCAAACCCCGCTCTTCCTGTCCCGTGTACAACACAGGTAACCCAAGCTAGTAGTTGCACAACAGTGGTTCAAAATCATCCCTTCTTGTTCCGAAATCCTTATTTAGTAGTTGACAGTAGTTGACTGATATGCTTTATAAACTCCAAACTATTTTTTTATTATAATATAATTTTAAAACCATATTATCGACCTTGCATGGGTTCCCTGTGTTATATACCTGTTTTTAAAACTACGATTGCGCATGCGTGCTCTTTGCGCGGGAACAACAGCGCGCGTCGTGGTTTCGCCATAGCTGAGATTCGCTGAGAATCGGTAAAGAGCGTGAACCTAGTTCAGGAAAGAAACTACATCTCTATCCTTCATTTTAACTTTAATACTTGAGTGAATCACATCATGGAGGACAAAGAGAAGAGAGTTGAAGGTATGGCGTATTTTTGTCCATCTGAACACCATTTTTCCAGACATTTTTTCTGTTTGTGTGTTTCGCGCCAAAATGTTTTTTTTTTCTGAGCCTACTCAAAAGTCAAATGTACGCTTATAAACTAAAATATATATTTTCTTGAGTTAAACCTTTTAGGAATACAATTGCATGTGTTATTTCAAGGTTATATGGAGCGAGAATACCCTCAATGTGATATACTGTAGCAAAATTATACAGTTTTTACGGACATATTTTAACACAGTTTCGGCGTGTTGATTTGATCTATCACTATCAGATTGGACAGTTGAAGAACTTCAACACTATCTAAAAGAAGAAGGGTTTGAAGAGGAGAGCGAATTATTCAACGGTAAGACTCTAGTAGTTTTAATAGTTTATTAACTTGATGACTTAGCAATTTAAAACGTGTTGTAAGTTATATATTTTGATGTCATTTTTAATAACTTTATAGCCGAGGAAATATCTGGAAAAAATCTCTCCGGACTTGAAAAGTCGGACCTGAAAGACATTGGTGTCAAAACTCTTGGGAGAAGGATTGAGTTAATGAATATCATTTCTCAACTACTTGCAAGTAGCTCTGGTAATGTTCACTAGCTAGTATTATATTGAGCAGATTGTGTATCACTGTATTAAAAAGCACACACATGTACTCATCACTCACACAGCACGGCAAGCGAACTGACAAACTCAACTCACATGTGATCCACGTTATGCCAGTACGTATAAAGATTAAATTAAAGTACGTACTAGGTCTGACATAGTTTTATCCTGCATTAATAATTGCAGAAGCAAAAGCAACTACTAGTAGTAGTACTACTTGTGACCCTACCGAACGAACATGGAACAAAAGAATTACCAAAGAGTCAAAGGAAGCATGGTCTGCCGCCATGAAAAATCTTTATAAGATAAAGTAAGTAAGCTTAATCCAAACTGGCTATACAAATCATAATTCCTTTTACGACTAAAATCATTACAATAATGATTAATATTGACATGTAGTGTTATAATTATTATTTTAAGTATTTTAGCATGTTGGCACTCTTCTCACGTATACTGATTTTTAAGATCAGCAAACTGGTTTCTTTCTGGTGCAACAGTATATGATCTGAAAGAGTTTGTTTGAAAGAACATTTCTGGAAAGTTTCGATGACGATGGTATAGGATAAAATCTCAAAAAGTAATTATCGGGGATGACATTTATAGACTTTAGAGTTAGTATGGGATTTTGCCGTCATGCGTTTCAAGCCTCGTTTTGATGTTTTTCAGAATTTAAATCGTTCATAACTTCGCTGAGATATAATAATAATAATAATGTTTATTGCTTATATTGCGCATTTTAACATTTGAATATGATCAAATGCGCATTACACAACACTAGAAATAATTATATACAAATGATTAAAAAAAAAAAAAAGTTCAAACCTTACTAACTTACGAAAACTACCCCCCCTAAACTAAATTATCAATGTAATATATACTCATTATCATAAATTAAAATATAAAAATAAAAATAAATTAATATAAACTAAATATACAAATAGTATGCTATATACTCATATATTAAAAATAAAATAAAATAAATTAAATTAAAATACTATAAATTAAATCAAACCATTGGCCTCTCTAAAATAATGGGTCTTGAGGAGGCTCTTGAATTTATTAAAATTGTCCTCATTCCTGATATATTCAGCAACACATGACAGCAAAATCCCATACTAAAGTCTATAAATATCATCCCCGATATCTTTTTGAGATTTTATCCTATACCATCGAAACTTTTCAGAAATGTTCTTTCAAACAAACTCTTTCAGATCATATAGGCTGTTAATGCACCAAAAAGAAACCAGTTTGCTGATCTTAAAAATCAGTACGCGTGAGAAGAGTGAATATTTTGCATCTCATTATTATTATTTATCTCATTATTACTATTATTATTATTATTATTATTATTATTATTATTATTATTATTATTATTATTATTATTATTATTAGTTAGTCTATTTGTATATTTATATAAATGTATAAGCTTACTACAACGTTTCTGCAATCCATTCCGACTTCAAATAACTGTTGATTATTTATAGGACAGCAATTGTTATTAGAGAGGCGGCAAAATTATGGACAGGAAATAAGAAGATTTATTTCAAACAAAACCAAGAAAACCAACTCAAATTGGAAGAATTGGTTTCTCTTGTACTCACATCATGCACAATTGAAGAAATTGGCTTTGGCCGAGGTGAGTTGTTTTTCCAAGTGCTTGTAAGCGAAGAGCAGTAAGACATTCCCTTTAATGGACCAAGTATTTTACGTGTTCTAGATGCCATACGCTCGCATGTGCTCCAATGGGCCGCAGAAAAAAATAGAAGGATCACTGACGGATATGATTACGAGGTGAGTACATTTTTGATACTTACAATTGAAATAGCTATAACTGCTGTAAGTACCGTTCATTCAAGACAGTGCATGTAATCAGTTCAAGGGAGGATACAGGTTAGGGGTCCAGGGAGTTAGGACACCCCCATCCTTTTTGTTCCGGCTTTGTTTAACACTTTTTGTCAGCATACACAGTAAAAAGGACATAATCTCAACTATTTCACCTTGTCCCACTTGTCATGGTTCAGCAAGACAACTTGTGATCTACAGCACCAGTCAGAATAAAGCGAACCATAAAACGCGATCAAGCGAATTGGTTTGATTCGCGCGTACACTGATATGTATCTCTGGCTTTACGTTACAAGGAACTATAAAGCTGAGCTTAACTTGAAGGTTATAAGTTTAAGATGATTTAAAACTTTGTAATAATCCATAATAATCTGTAGTCTAAGTGCTTTCATAGAGTCGTTTTCGTATGAGTGGGAAACCTACGGTACGGAGTTACGGTCACGGTACGGAATCGAAGACATTGTATTCAACCAATCACAGCGCGCGCAAAATCATCGCTCAACCAATCAGAATGCTTGGATACGGCACGATGATGACACGATACTGTCACCGCACGGTACGAACCGTACCGTAACTACTTCCCACTCATACGGAAACGACTCTAGTTCAAGCATGTAATGCCAAATCACGGTCATGCTTTATACGGTCCGATAATCGTAATTTTTTTCCATAGCTCAAGCACACCCCTGCTAAACGGGCCAGACTGGGGACGAGTCCTGAAGGTACAGGTTCCTCAAGCCACCAATCATGCACTGATACAGGTGAGCAAGTACAATGTATAGTGTAATTTATTTTATCATCTAGTACGGTAGTCCTTTATGATAATTTTTACTGAAAAATATCCCTTATTAATCATAGATGCAGCGGTTGAGGAAGATGATGGCGAATCAGTGAGCCTTGATTTAAATGACTTGAACTTTAATAGTTCAAAAGTCGTTATGATGACTTACTTTCAAGTCAGTTCAATAAGAGAACTTGGGGTAAAAAAACATCTGTTACCTTTGGGGAAGGAATTGTGCACAAAATGTCGTTCCTTTGGGAAATATGAAATGATCGTCAAGCTTTCCAAAATGCTTATAGAAAAGTCATACGTTATAGTTACTCAAGGAAGTAATTTCCTAAATCTGAAGCGTGATGATGTCATGCTAAGTGTCATTGCACCTTCTCCCACATCTAGCTGTTCATCTGATGTAGGGGAAATTTTATCCGATGTTGACACTGTCTAACTGATCATGTAGATGTTGTTTTATTGATCTGTAATTTTTGCCATTCAGCAATAAATGTCAGTCGAAATATTGGAATGTCATTTTGTCATTGGTTTATCACTGGTATATCTCTCGATCTTCCAACGTTGGAAACCATGGTTACCATTTGGGTCTCCAATATTGGAATGTCATTTTGTCATTGGTTTATCACTGGTATATCTCTCGATCTTCCAAAGTTGGAAACCATGGTTACCATTTGGGTCTCCAATATTGGAATGTCATTTTGTCATTGGTTTATCACTGGTATATCTCTCGATCTTCCAATGTTGGAAACCATGGCTACCATTTGGGTCTCCAATATTGGAATGTCATTTTGTCATTGGTTTATCACTGGTATATCTATTGATCTTCCAATGTTGGAAACCAAAGTTACCATTTGGGTCTCCAATATTGGAATGTCATTTTGTCATTGGTTTATCACTGGTATATCTATTGATCTTCCAATGTTGGAAACCATGGTTACCAATGTTGGGATGTCAAAAGATAGTCCAACAATGGTATATGTAACGTTTTTCCAATGTTGGAAAACTATCATGAGATACCAATGATTTCCCAATGAAGTACCAATAATTTTCCATCAATCTACCAATCTTGGAATCTTTTTTTTTCTTCCTGGTAGTGGCGGTAGTGGTGGTAGTGGCGGTAGTGGCGGTAGTGGCAGGAGGAGGAGGAGGAGGAGGAGGAGGAGGAGGAGGAGGAGGAGGAGGAGGAGGAGGAGGAGGAGGAGGAGGAGGAGGAGGAGGAGCAGCAGCAGCAGCAGCAGCAGCAGCAGCAGCAGCAGCAGCAGCAGCAGCAGCAGCAGCAGCAGCAGCAGCAGCAGCAGCAGCAGCAGCAGCAGCAGCAGCAGCAGCAGCAGCAGCAGCAGCAGCAGCAGCAGCAGCAGCAGCAGCAGCAGCAGCAGCAGCAGCAGCAGCAGCAGCAGCAGCAGTAGTAGTAGTAGTAGTAGTAGTAGTAGTAGTAGTAGTAGTAGTAGTAGTAGTAGTAGTAGTAGTAGTAGTAGTAGTAGTAGTAGTAGTAGTAGTAGTAGTAGTAGTAGTAGTAGTCGTAGTAGTAGTAGTAGTAGTAGTAGTAGTAGTAGTAGTAGTCATAGTTATGGCGGGAAGAGCACCGGTCATTTGGGAACATGACCGGTCAATTGGGACCCTGATCGGGCGATTTTATATTTTACGCCCACTTCAAGATGGCGGATATTTCCGAGATGGCCTGGAATCTACTAATATGAGCAGGTCAACTTCCGGTGAATCGTATTATTTGCACATAGAGTTCAGTATTCTCGTCATTTTCTTTGTTTTCTTCGATAAATGTTGAAGGTTATACATATTTGGGGGATAAATCGTTGCAAACAATCCGCAATTGTATGTATTTATTGTCTGAAATAAAACGATCCATTGTGATAAAGTTGGAGCATTATTTTCGACTCTCATTTGTTACCGTATTCGTACGCGAGTATAATTTTAAATGCCAATGCGAAGTCATAAAAGCGGTAAGTATTGTAAGACAACTAAACATCAAGACAGCGGCATAAGATAAAACACGCTTTATCGTGGAAAAATTCGACTCATTACGAATAACAAATGAGATTCGGCGTACGGCAGTCTGATGTGTCGCGCCCGAATTAAATTTATTCAGTCTCGTATACTGTGCCCAGCGTAAACAAAAACTTGGAATCGAAATTTATACTGAAGCTGTTCTGAATCGCTTTGTACGTCTTAACAAAGATAGGACAGTTTGGATTCAATACATTTCTTCAACTTTTCCTAAAATCATAGAAATATTCTACTCACGTACGAATAACAAATGAGTCAGTCGTACGAATAGCCACTGCGTATTTTCATTTACTTACTGGCTATCTAACGGATTGTTCCCCTCAAAACACTTTAAAGAAGATCCAGCTTTATGTGAAAGTTTCTACACATCAATCACTGCTGTAAAACGCTTGCTTTTTCAGTAGAGGGCGTAAAGTATGAGCTCACTTCGCATCAGTTACGCCCACGGCTAAAAAGCAAGCGTTTTACAGCAGTGATCGATGAGTAGAAACATTCACATAAAGCTGGATCTTTTTTAAAGTGTTTTGAGGGGAACAAACCGTTGGATAGCCAGTAAGTAAATGAAAATATGCAGTGGCTATTCGTACGGTAACCGTACGCCGACTCTGATTTTGTTATTCGTACCGTTGAGTCGATTATTTCTATGATTTTATGAAAAGTTGAAGAAACGTATTGAATCCAAACAATCCTATCTTTGTTTTAAAAGACGTACAAAGCGATTCAGAACAGCTTTATAAATTTCGATGCCAAGTTTTGGTTTACGCTGGGCACAGTATACGAGTATACGAGTATACACAGTATACGAGACTGAATACATTTTTAAATTCTGGCGTGACACATCAGACTGCCGTACGCCGAATCTCATTTGTTATTCGTATGAGTCGAATTTTTCCACGATAAAGCGTGTTTTATCTTATGCCGCTGTCTTGATGTTTAGTTGTCTTACAATACTTACCGCTTTTATGACTTCGCATTGGCATTTAAAATTCTACTCGCGTACGAATACGTAGCAAATGAGAGTCGAAAATAATGCTCCAACTTTATCACAATGGATCGTTTTATTTCAGACAATAAATACATACGATTTCTCCTCCAAATATGTATAACCTTCAACATTTATCGAAGAAAACAAAGAAAATGACAAGAATAACTCTGTGTGAACTCGTAGCTATAGAAATAGAAAATACAAAGACGATTCACCGGAAGTTGAGCTGCTCATATTAGTAGATTCCAGGCCATCTCAGAAATATCCGCCATCTTGAAGTGGGCGTAAAATATAAAATCGCCCTGACCGGTCGTTTGGGAATGTGACCGAAATTGTGGGACTAGCACCGGTCAGTTGGGAAGACGACCGGTCGTATTGGGAAGATGACCGGTCACGTGGGAAGATGACCGGTCACGTGGAAAAACACCTAGCGGCAAGTCTAAAGTAGGTATGTCTCCTTGTTTGTTGAAATTATTCCTCTTTTTCATGTGTCTATTGAATTTCCACATGTTAAAAAGTAGATATGAAGTTAGTTAAGGGTATTTCACACCAAAGTATCGTAGGGAATTCAGTAAAATAACGAATTCAAAGAGGAAAAGTGATCTAAATATGAATACGATATTTGTATGTTGTATGGCCTGAATTGCAAAACTAGAAAGCCAACCATTTCATCTACAATGTACGTACTCGGAGCAAAATATTATAGATAGCTACGATTGTGTAACACGCAATTTGCTTATATGAATGATGTGTGCTGTGACAAGTGGTATTGTATGTTCCGGGTATCATTTCATGTCAATAGTGGCGAATCCCTAATTACCATAGCAAATTACTGTAATATATTATCCTCCAATATGCTAATATAGCGAGCGGATTACACTCTATAAAAGTAGTTTTGCTTTTAAACAATTATTGGATGAGGTTTGATAATATCCGAAATTATCAATGTAGAGGTAAGTCATTTGCCGAGACATTGATAATTCCGGATATCATCAAAACCGAATTATTCAATAATTGTTTTATTATACATTGTATAATAAAACTGGTGTTGAGAGAGTCTTTATCATCTAATAATTTACTAATTTGTTCTTCGTTGAATTCTGCAAAACGCGACAAGTTGAATTAAAATGACAGCACTGTAGTAACCTACAACCAATCCGCTGATCTACGCATCGGATCGTTTTTTGCAGATAACTACAGATAACCACCAGACCGCCGAAATATCGCTGGTGCCCCACTGATAGTTAGAATTATCGAATATCTGTAGGCTCTCGACCAATGAGAATACATATACTGAGTGCAATGTATAATAATACAAATTATAACTGGGAGTTTTAGACACAGCTTGTTTCATTTTAAGTTGATCCCAACTACAATATGACGTGATTAGACTATTGGTGGCTTTTTTTCTATTGCGAATGCGAATTGCACCAGTCAACAAGTAACTGGTACAAAAGGCTGGCGTTGTCGGGGGAAAATCAAACTCAAAAAATATTAATTTGTGTGTTATTCTTTTTTCGTTCTGCAGTATTGGTTCTCCGTTAAAATACACGTACGATGAATTATACTGATATCATGGAAATGGATCTTTTTGCTCCAATCACCGCACCCATCAGTGATAGATATAGTGAGATGCAGAATGACCAATGGTCAACCTTATGCAAGAAGTATATAAATCAATTAATGTTGGAACAGCTTTTTGCCGAGGATGAAGAGTCACTTTCATCATTTACCGAAAAGACTGAATTTCTTATATCAACGTTGAGAGCGCATCATGCCTGTAGGACTGGTAATACAATAACTGGCATCCCCATTGGAAAGAATATATTTGACAGCGACAAAGCAATTGTAATCGAAAATGCCCGAAACCTGTTGAAGGCAGCAGATAAAAGTAATAGCAAAGGAGGTGATACTGAAAATTCAACATTCTGCAATGTTCAACAGGTCAGTTTAATAAACGAACTTGTAGCTTGTAGAGAGACCGTTAATAAATCGCTTTTTGTGTTATTATGTTATTATTAGGTTGCGGGCAGTGACACAAGCAAAAACATACCAGAATCAATTGATGTACATGATGTTCCTGTACCCTGTACGCAGGTGGACACCGATGGCAATGAACAAAGTGAGGTATCCCTTGTCAAGGAAGCAAAAAGAAGTTGTGAAGAGCCACCGTTGCCTAATTGTGATGGTACTGAGAAGATACCTCTATCCAATGAAGCTAAAGGGAATCAATTCTGCAATGTTCAACAGGTCAGTTTAATAAACGAACTTGTGGCGTGTAGAGAGACCGTTAATAAATCGCTTTTTGTGTTATTATGTTATTATTAGGTTGCGGGCAGTGACACAAGCAAAAACATACCAGAATCAATTGATGTACATGATGTTCCTGTACCCTGTACGCAGGTGGACACCGATGGCAATGAACAAAGTGAGGTATCCCTTGTCAAGGAAGCAAACAGAAGTTGTGAAGAGCCACCGTTACCTACTTGTGATGGTACTGAGAAGATACCTCTATCCAATGAAGCTAAAGGGAATCAAAAACGACCCCTTTTATCCACTGGCGAATGCCCTGTGTGTGGAAAAAAGAGAAAGCATCTCCGTGCTCACATGCAAACACAACAAGCTGGGCATGGGTGGTCTGCTGAACAGTATGAAAAGTGGTTATATACCAAGCAAGCTGAACAAAGAAAAGACAAGCATAGGAAGCGTTTTTGCCCCCCAAAAAATTGTGTTTGGTCTGGTGTGAAAATTGTCAATCACTTAAACCGACAACATGGAGTCGCAGTGGAAAGTAAAGAGATGGCACAACTGAGATCCAGAAGTAAGGTAGTTGGCGGTAAATCTACAACAACTACGTCAACTTCCACCAACAAACGTGCAGCTGACGATCAGCATAAAGGAAAACCTGCAGCAAAGAAAACTCGCACTGAGAAGGATGAAAGTGACGATAGTTCTGAGCCCTTTTCACTGACAAAGCACAAGAAGGCTCTGTATCAGTTAGCCAAATCGATCAAAAAGCGTAAACCTATCATTTGCGACACGGAAGAGGAAAACAATACGGAAAGTGATAAAGAAGATAATCTAAACGATGATGAGGCCGAACAATACTCTGAAGAAGAAATACAAGTTCTGAGAGAAGAAGATTGGGAAAGTAATGAAGAGGAACTTGAAAATGAAGAGAACGTTAATGATGAGAACGATGTTGCAATATATGAGGAAGAGTGTGAAGAAAACCTTGGCCCGCATGGACCAACATCAAAGCCTACAAACATATTCCAGATATTAGTAAGAGGTTGGAGCCAGCACTTACAGACTCCAGATGGTACAGAAAAAACACCTACTATGATACGTCAAATGTGCCAACAGGTGGTGACTATTGCCAAAGCAGTTGATCCAGAGGCCAAAGATCTAGTTATCTTTCTTGACAAAGACCTAGTATACAAACGCTTCTTCAAGGTACAATTGAACCTCAGAGCACAAAACAATTCTGAAGGACTTAGTAGCAAAACGCTCTCAGTTTATTCTACAAGCCTTGAACGCTTTCTTACATATGCAACACGAAGCATGCGAGACTCTATGTCCGAAAGGAGGCGAGAGTCTCTAGAAGATTTAAGAGATGTACAATCTAACTGGCGGCAGGCATGGGGTAAAAACATTGCCAAAGAAAGGGCAGAGTTGGAGTGGGAGTCCCACAAAAACCTCCCAACTATCGACGAAATAATTCAACTAAAAACTACAAAGCATGCCCAAGACGTTCGCCAGATGATATTACGGTCATCTAGCTACAACCTCACCATCGAGGATGCCGTAGCAGTACGGAACTTCATAATTTTCTTAATCAACACAGAAAATGCTAATAGAGCTGGACCAATTGCAGAGATGACCTTCACTAATTTTGACGACGGAAGGACAGTCGATAACAAAATGGTCGGTTCACATTGTCAACCAGAAGACCACCAAGACACACGGAGGGATTATTCTTAATTTTTCAAGTGACCTTTGTCTGCTCATCCGCAAATATATCAAGCACTTTCGCCCACTATTGCTACGCCAAGGTGCCCCCGATACAGATGCTTTATTTCTCAACTCAACAGGATCCACCTTAACAAATATTCATGTCCACCATGCTCTTAAGCAGTTTGCCAGTAAAGCTGGAACTCTTCGAGAAGAAACTCTCTCTGCGTTTTCCTCAACGATGCTTCGAAAATGGGTGGTAACAAACACAAGGGACAAGCCCTCCCCAGAGAAGAACAAGCTAGTAAAATGGGTCATACTAGGACTACTGCTGATCGCTCGTACAATGTTATAAACAAGTTACAAGTGGCTTCAGAAGCGCACGATACTGTAACGAGTCTTATGGATAACCAAGAATCATCATCCAAGGATGCGCAAACACACCACTCAGAGGACTCCGTTAGCATCATTTCACCATCAGAGAATGCATATACCGAGGTAGCAACGATTTACCACTCAGTGGTGAAAAGACGCGCGTGGCTAGATGAAGATGTAAAGAAGCTGGCATACGTCTGCCGCAATGAGATCAGCAATGGAAATGTTCCTTCACGAGACACCATTCTCAGGAAGGTGCGCAGTAATCCTGATACCGCTGCAATGCTTGAGAGGGAGACAGCCGAAAGGACTTATCAGAAGGTTAAGCACATGCGAAGAAATTACAAAAAGCAATAACTCTAGAGCCTTTCTAGGTGGAAAGTTAACAAATGATATTGATATTATGTTAGATATACAACAGTCGTATATCTGTTTGTTGGCTTAGTTGGAATTGAATTGCTAATAAAACTGTTAAATATTGAGTGAAGGAATCACAGAATGAAACATCATAATTATAAACCGAATGCAAAAATGGCTGCCAATTGAAATTACAATTGCTTTCGACTGACTAGCCTCGTGTCCATGCTGCTGCACAAAAGAGATTTCACATGGACACGAGGTTAGTCAGTCAAAAACAATGACTATTTAAATTTTGGAGCAATTTTTGCATTCGGTCTATAGAGCTTCGTCTTTTTGCAAAGTTATTTTTGCGTTTGTTACTTCTGTTACTGTGTATCTTGAATAAATAGAGATTATTAGTCGGCTAAGCATCTAATACGGCTGTGTATTTTTACGAGTCATTTGGTATTTTGGCGAGCCTTTAGGCGAATATACATGACGAGTAAAAATTCACAGCCGTATTAGATGCTTAGCCGACTAATAAGTTGTTTATTATATTTTTTGTCAAATTAAGAAACTAGCTATTCTGGTGAAAGAAAAACAACAAATTACAGTGAAAACTTGGAAATCTCTGTACGAGCGCGCGCTAGCCAATGTAGAATTCTCGCACACTGATTGGTTAATTTTCATCACACGATTCTGTATGAATGATTGGAAAGCCAGTTTGAAGTAACTATCCAAAATACGGTCCCATATTTCGCGCGTTCTTGTGCATATTTCGTGCGTTCTTTGACAAAAAATATAATAAAGATGAATACTGATTATTATTAGAAACCAACTAGCATACTATCACGAATATCCTGCAATCTGATTGGCTAACGTACTCACTATCCATTGAGTGATAGTGAGTAGTGAGTACTAGTAGCGAAAAAGCCGGCCGTTTTGAACAAAAACAGCGAAAATCAATAATGTTGGGAGAACACGAGTATAGTTTGCCGGATCTTGATTTTCAAACTTTTTTCGTGTTCTCCCAACATCCCAAGTGATCTATTTCGCCAGTAAACCACGAAAATTTGTCTTCTAATGCTTTTATGATATAGCCAAAGATAAAAATGTCAAGAAAGTTGAGGATTCTGTTGTGTTTTTGAATAAAATTGTAGTTGTGCGCGCGCTACTGACGTCACTCACGCCATCGATTGAGCGCGCGCTGTACAAACCGTGTGTTTACCGGGATAATAGATCATAGATTTTGACAGGGAATCAGCCAATCAGAGCGTGCGTACCATGTAAGCTATATTATAAAACAATTATAGACTACTCTTTCTCGTTTTCTATGCGTTGAAATAGTCAACTCGACGCTACGCGCCTCGTTGACTATACAACCATCAAGAATTCCAGACTTCCGGTATTAATACAAAGCAAAAGTAAACACCAATTCTAGACACAGGTAGCCCAAGCTATGTTTTGCTCACTTGGTGCTCACTTTTCCTTTGTAATAATCTCACAATGCATTGCGCGCGTACCGGAAGTCTGGAATTATTGATGCTTGTATTGACTCATAGAAAACTCGAACTCATAGTGTAATTGTTAAACAGTGATGGGTTATTTTTAATAATTAACTTTCAATTGTCAAAAAATATCTAACTGGCATGGCGAGAAACTGGTGCGCATGCCCAAAAACGAAATATCAAAATGTGCTGTAAAAACGGGTAACAGTTTTGTGCAACTTGTCGCGCAACATTGTTGCGTTGAAAGTTGCACAGTTAAGATTCACTCATCATCATTCATATGGTGAAAATAAGCATCTTACATACTTCACTGTTAGAATAGTTTCATCTGTCAATTAAAAAATGCATCTTGGTTGATGAAGTCATGTATATCCAAACACTAGTGGGAATACGACCGGTCAGGAGGCACTCTACTACCCGGACTATAGTTTTTCGTGTATGTCTCTGATAAAATCGCAATATTATAATTGATCAATAAATAACTAATACATGTTGAAGACACTACCAAGGACTATTATATATGCACATTTGAGAGTGTTTGAATTGTTATGGTTAAAGTTGTTATTTTTAAAATTTAGAAATGAAATAAATTCTCACACCCCAAACAATAACAATACATATTTCTAAATCACATATTCGTATTGAGAACTAGTTAGAATACATTTTGTGTGAATTTAGTTGAGATTGGTTAAGTCCTTCTGGACAGTTGTTCACATACATATTGCTTATTTTAGTGGGAACACAACCGGTTTTCAGTCCTACTTTTTAAACCTTTATCGTGGTACTTTCCCGTTGAGCTGTAGCTCTCAAATTTTCCAAGTCTGTTAGTCTATCGTTTACCTTTACATCAGTGGTACTGATATGAGACAAAATGTTTTTTAAGTGAAAATATCAAATTTTATATAATGTCACCTAAAAACCCATGAAATATCCCTAAAAACAGGTGGAATTAATATTTTGTCTCCTTATTTCTACAACACATACAATGAATAAAGGTCATTAACCTGTCGAATATTTGTTATATTCCATTAAATTTTCAATGAGATACTGCTCAGTTCAAATTCGGTCCGGATCCCACTTTTTGGATCTCGGTTATTGCGAAATCGATGACGTCACAAAACCTACCCCTCCATTTGTCTTGGCATCCGCAACATTTGTTCAAAGTTTGGTTGCAATTGGTTTATTCTTTCCAGAGTTATTTTAATAAATATATATTCGCACGATTTAAGAAATAAATCAACCATATTCCTGCACAAGGCTTAGTGGGCTCGAAGTTGTTTACTCTGTCGCTCATCGCCAATATTGGGCACGCTCATCATAATTGACTGGGAGATAATATACCTAGATATCTATCTTCACTGGACATATTTGATCGATCCGTTGTTATGGTAACGTTTAAGATCATATCAAAGTTTCACGACCGAAACTTCCGTGTCACGGTGAAATGCTGTATCTTCAAAACACCATGACCAATTTTGTTCATCTTATGCCATCTTGACCTAGTAGGGCTAAAGTTATCGTACACCAGTTTATAACCATAAGCCTGTATATCGAAGACCATAATGATTGATATGAAAAAGCGTATTTTGGGAGATAAACGACCGATAATTATAGTAGTAGTAGTAGCAGTAGTAGTAGCAGTAGTAGTAGTAGTAGTAGTAGTAGTAGTAGTAGTAGCAGTAGTAGTAGTAGTAGCAGTAGTAGTAGCAGTAGTATAGCAGTAGTATAGTAGTAGTAGTAGCAGTAGCAGCAGTAGTAGTAGTAGTAGTAGTAGTAGTAGTAGTAGTAGCAGCAGCAGCAGCAGCAGCAGCAGCAGCAGCAGCAGCAGCAGCAGCAGCAGCAGCAGCAGCAGCAGCAGCAGCAGCAGCAGCAGCAGCAGCAGCAGCAGCAGCAGCAGTAGTTTGCCCGTAAAAGAAAAATGACTAACTACAGTCAAACCTGTATTAAGCGGTCACCATCGGGGAATGGCCTACTGACCGCTTAATACAGGTTGACCGCTTTTAACGATCAGGTAAACTTAAAGTGCCTTTGTGTGCCCTCATTAGTATTGACATTGTCGAGTGTATCACTAAGGGGTAAATACTATTTGCAGGTGAGGACACACCAAGAGATGTTGCAGAATCAATCATGAAAAAGGCGATGGGCTAGGATTAGGGAAATTCACACTGGATGAAATAATCACCAAGGTGAAAAACATCAACAAATCAAAGAGTGACTGATTTACTGGAAAAGTGAGCGTTGAGTTTTATATAATTAAATGTTGTTTTTTAGAATATACACCTGTTTTCAAAAACGTTGACCATTTACAAAATACGAAATAGTAAAAAGGAATTCATTGGAGAAGCAAATCAGCCAGTATTCAGCTGGAGTGCATTTCTTTTGTTTCTCTAATTAATTCCTAATTTTCTATCTTACTATTTTGTATTTTGTAAAAGGACAACGTTTTTTGCAGGTGGAGTAGCACCAAGAGATGCCGCAGAAGCAATACTTAAAAAAAGGGGATGGGTTAGGGATAGAGCAATTCGAAAAATATCAGTAAATCAAAGAAAGATGACTGACTGACTAGAAAATTGATGGTTGAATTAATCTAATGTGTTTTAGAATATACACCTGTTTTCAAAAACGTTGACCATTTACAAAATACAAAATAGTAAAAAGGAATTAATTGGAGAAGCAATCAGCCAGAGTTCAGCTTGAGTGCCTTTCTTTTGTTTCTCTAATTAATTCCTATTTTGCTATCTTATTATTTTATATTTTGTAAAAGGACAACGTTTTTTACAGGTGGAGTAGCACCAAGAGATACCGCAGAAGCAATACTTAAAAAAGGGATGGGCTAAGGCAATTCACAGTCGAAGAAATAATGACGACAATGAAAAATATCAGTAAATAAAAGAAAGGTGACTGACTGAGGAAAACTAATGGTTGAGTTAATATAATGTTGTGTTTTAGAATATACACCTGTTTTCAAAAACGTTGACCATTTACAAAATACAAAATAGTAAAAAGGAATTAATTGGAGAAGCAATCAGCCAGAGTTCAGCTTGAGTGCATTTCTTTTGTTTCTCTAATTAATTCTTATTTTGCTATTTTACTATTTTGTACTTTGTAAAAGGACAATGTTTTTGAAAACGTTGCACGCTTTTCGTGTTTGCACTCTATAGAGAGATTGCACTTAGCACATAGAACAAAATGTTTTAGTGGATATAATACAGAGCGCAAGAATGCAAATATATAGTTGTATCCACTAAGGCATTTGGACTAATATGTATTTTCGAGGTGAAATATGCCATCTCTCTTGTTCTTCTTCTTGTTCTAACATCTGGTATGGACTATAACTGAATATTGAATTAAAACAATATAAATAGTGCCTCTGTTATCTTTGTTCATTATAAAGTTTAATAAAGTGTTTAAAAACATTTGTTGTCCTATATATATTTATTTATAATTCTTGATTGGCTGAACGAAACAGAGAAATTTTCAAAAATACTCACAAGTGTACTGTTTGGGCTGCCTGTAGGGCCATATGCATTGTTTCGTTCAACCAATCAGGAGAGAGCCTTCGAATGACCGCTGATTCGTATTGTATTGTATTGTATTGCATTGCATTGCATTGCATCACCCGATGAACTAAAATAGAGGTTTTTAGAAAATACACAAAACAAGAGATACTAATGGCAATAAACATATTATTTCAGCCCAATATGTTATTTATGACAAAACCAACACTATATGTACATCAAGGAACAGTAACAACAACCAAATACAGTATGTCTAAAAAATGCAGGCCCTGTACGTAGGCTTCGTCCATGTAAACTTCTGTGAACACAAATGCCAACATGCACATTGTCTACATATCCTTGGGCTGAACGGGAAAGAACTCCGTTATGCTTATTTGGGATTTGGCGCCTCGTAGTTCAATGTCATGAAGTAAGTCATTGAATTTGCGTAGTGACAAAGAAAGCTCTTCATGTCCATAAAGGGGAAACACGTCAACAGAGGCGGAGGATATGGGCTAGAGGTTCCTTGTCAATATCTGGCTGAAGCCAAGTTCATAAAAGAAAGCTTTGCAGTACAAGGCAATAGGGCCGCAAATAGTTAGGAGATTTGCTGAAATCATAGTTTTGACTATGCTGAAATGAATGAATTTGCTGAATCTGACATCTAATTTGTATTTTAATTTGTTTCGTGTTTACGAGGTGACCGTTTAATACAGGTCAGAGACAATAAAAATGCCTCACTGGGACCTTTAAAGAGTGACCGCGTCCGCTTAATACAGGTGGCCGCTTAATAGAGGTCACATTTACAGTAAATATGAGGAGAAAATTTCGGGACTTTTATAACTGACCGCTTAATAGAGGGTGACCGCTTAATACAGGTCCGCTTAACGCAGGTTTGACTGACAGGGCTTAAAAATCGCTGTGCATGCGCGACATTTCCCGCGACAAAATGGCGGACGCGCGATGGTTTCCCGCGCTGCAAATCCCATTCGACTGTGTACGACCCTCAGCGTCATAGATTAAGCGGAATTTCAAATGCAACCAGAAACGGCGAATATATAGGGTTCACTTCGAACAACCAACTTGTTTTGAAAGAAATCAGTAAACACGGAAGTCCGAAAAACAACTTTACTCTTGGAGAAAAGAATCAAAAATCGTCTTGTTGAGAAATGTCAACTGTCTTCGTGTTTTGGCAAAAAATAAGGTGACAACATCAAAGATAAGGGAAAGGCTTTGATATTTTGTTTATTATTCTTTAGTTAAACAAAATATGAGGTGTGCACCAAATTCTATGCTTGTGCCATTAAGTTATTGAGTGTTTTCTAAGCACATTCTGTTTTATTCTACGAAGTTGGTCAACAGCTTACTTTCCATTACCTTTGCCATTCGATAAAATATTTCCCGAGATCGATTGTTGATGAAAGCTTGCAGTTTACTTCTTTTATACGAATGGTATGATTAATATTACTTACCGCTTAAACCTGATTAAGCAATTTTATGTCTGTGGTTGTGTATGGTCTTAAGATATAATAAATTTGTTTGGCCTTACAAAGTTCGTACAAGTCATTTCTTTGTCTTTCTTGTTTACATATAATTTCCCCGCCCTTTTTGAACGCTTTTGATGCGTGTGCACACATTCTTGGGGTTTCCTCTGATGCTATAGTTTTGTAGAGTTTTTACAAAATGTCCGAAAGGCTAGGGTTCATTCTTGTCTTATTTTGCGAGATTCCACTGCTGTGAATTGTAATGGGACTGTAAGGACCTATTCAGGTATAATAGCTAGGGCTCGTGGGTTTACAACAGAAGTACATCTTTGTAAAAACCACTCAATTGAATATGCACGTAAACAGGTTTGTTGTTTTCCCATAAGCGGTCCATGCTCTAAGACCATAAAGCACTGCCCCCACCGTTTTTTCCCATTCTTTCAAGAATTGAACCCCAAACAAATTAGCACAAAAATATGTAGCATCCACTTGAAAGAAACTGATCAACACCCAGCTATAACTAGACACCATCTTTACGAAATCTATTTCAAGACACTCTAAATTCCATAAACCATGAGTATTCATTGTTTAATTGCCTTACCATATGGAATATCTACAAATAATTTTGTCAACAAAATTACTCTGAAGCACAGGGAAATTGTGTGATAAAAAATATTTTAAGTATCTATCCTTCAATTTTCACTTTTTAACAAACTGTAACTCCACAAATAATTTGTTATGGTCAGTAAATATACCCCCAAACAATAAACAAAATGAAATGGTCAAACAATTTTAAAAGGCAAAACTACACAAAAGAATAAGGGAATCAATTAATTCAACCTGATTAGCTTATGGCACTATAATAAACAATTATTGGATGAGGTTTTGATGATATCCGGAATTATCAATGTAGAGGTAAGTGTTATTGGCCGAAGCCGTAGGCTGAGGCCAATAACATTTGCCGAGACATTGATAATTCCGGATTTCATCAAAACCGAATTCAATAATTATTGTTTTATTATACATTGTCTATGTGGATTGAAAGCAATCCAACAACAACAACAACAAATGAATGATGATTGAAACGACAGCACTGTAGTAACCTACAGATAACAACCAATCCGCTGACCTGAATTGTATTGTACCTACGCAGGCTCGTTTTTGCAGATAACTGCCTACAGATAACCACCAGACCGCTGAAATATCGCTGGCGCGCACTGATAGTTACAATTATCTGTAGGCTCTCGACCAATAAGAATGCAGATACTGAGTACAATGTTTAATAAATAGGATTTGTATGTCACTGAGTCCTGGTTTGAGGTAAACATGCAAATGCAGCACCAACAAAAGAAAGACAGAAAATGTATGTTATTAATCTTCATACAATGAACTCCAGTTATTAGTAGATAATTGTGCTGTAACCTACAAGAATAATGAGAGAATTAATATTACTATATTATAATAATATATTATAATTTTATACTACTGATATTATTTTATATTGTATTAAAATACATGTAGCCATTTACTGTTATCAATTTACATGTACACTGTACCTCAAAATGCTATGAGTTAATAACAGTTCAATAAAGAAATTCAAAATACTTTCATGAAAATGAGAAATGAATTGATATACGTCTTAATGAGACTTCATCACATAGAGAAATCAAATCAACAACAAAAATCAAATTTGAATAATAAATCTGGGTACATGTACATGATGCGAGTCATGATGGTCTAATTCATGTTACTCCTAAATGGACACGAATGCCTCGTGAGAATACAGCATTTTTACCATGAATGGTAACTTGTAATGATGTAAACTATGAAGGGAAGCCGAATAGATGGATCTAATATTCATATTATTATTATTTTAGTAAAAAGATAGTACAAGATCGAAAACTTTCGATTTTCTTGCATGTTCTTGAGTAGTCGCCCCTGTAACACTCAATTTCGTATTTTTCAATCATTCCCTGACAACGACCATCCAAGAAAGTTGATATATGTACAAAGGAAAGTGTAAAAAAGAATTACCAATATTGCAAGAAGTAGGAAGGCTTATGTTGACCAAACACCTGAAGAATGAAGTGGATGGCATTCCAACTTTTGCTAACGGCCTGATTCATGACTAGTATCGATGTCTCATTGACGAATACTGCAGAATTACCTCATAGAGATACAACCTATTCAAAAAATTATCCTCAAGGAAAAAGATCTCTTGATTATTGAAGAACACAAGGGAGAATGCCGATATACCGATGTAGTTGTTTATGATATTCCTGACACTTCCTCCGGACATGGTGATAGTTTTCTGTGACAGTAAAGCTACTATATTGGAATTGAAGCCCATATTTGAACATATGAACTCAAGTTCTACAATATCCTTTGATTAGAAGAGAGTTTTCGTAAAAGAACAGCGATTGAAACAACTTTTTGTGTGAAAATTTTCTTGTCACGAACATGACTCTTCGACCATCATTTTGAATGAGCCCGCGCTAAATTAAGCGGTATCCTTTATTGCGCACTCTCAAAGCGAAAAAATATTAACCAATCAGCGGTTTTTAAGCCGTGTCGGTTTGACTGTAGTTTGCAGTGGTGGGTAATAATTGGTAATAGACATAAGGAGACTGGACTGAACTAGTAGTATAATTAAGACTGAACTATTCCGTGTTACAATACATTTTAATTTATTCATCATCATCAGTTATTTTGAAGATCAAACCTAGTAATTATAACAATAATAGTACAAGAAACAAGTATTTTTGTATTCTGTGTTACAGTACATTTATTCATCATCATAATCAGTTATTTTGAAGATCAAAATTAGTGCATATTAAGCAAAAATGCGCCACGATCTCTGATAGTAATGTCGTACATTTAGTGGGCGTATTTGTTCAAATGCAGTTACAATTGCTAACACACCTTATTTCCCCCCGCTCTTGGAAGAAGTTGAAAATCACACAAGTCTACTTTTAAAGCGTAAGTATGTCAAGGGCTCAAACAATGTGGATTAAAAAAAAGCAGCACCATAATGATAGCGATCTTTAATTCCAGGATATGACATCAAAGAGGAATTGCGCAAATTAAAAAACACACTATACCAAGAGTTCACATTGAAATCCAAAACTCCAATCTACGAACCAGAGGAGTTAAAAACAAATTGCCACTCTGCTGGTGCATGCATTCACAATTTTCGACACCGTTCTGAATGCAATGACCGATGACAGGCACACGCAGAGCAGAAAAGAAAGAAACAAGAAACGGACAGTTGTGATAATATGCAAGCTATGTTTTGGCCTAAAGGGCCGGACACACGGTGCAACATTGCGCGCAACATTGCACGCAACACGCTTGTTGCAGCATGTGTCATCCCCTGAAACTTGTTGCACGCTATATTGCGCGCAAAATTTCAGGAGTTGAATCATGTCCTACTTCTGCAACATTCCGTGCAACAAATTTCATCGTGTGAACATCGCTGCAATATTGCATGCAACAGCTCGAGGTTTGCAGCCAATAAGATTGCACTAAAATTATAACTGCTGGTTAAAAATATCAGGGTAACAGGCTTATTAATCGAAGGAAGAGGCCATGTTGGATTGAGAAGATGAGTAGTTCGATCGAAAATATATTGAAGATTTTCTCACTTTACATAAAAAGCAAGACATGTGATGGACTCTGATACATGGTATGATGTATAACGGTTTAAAATTTTCAAAGTTACTACAAATTTGTCGTCTATTTACCCCGGCTATTTTGAAGCAGGTATTTTTAATACCCAGTTTCAACATTTTAATGATTTTATTATTATTTAATATGTGTCCATTTATTCGTTGTAAATATTTCATGAAGATAATATTTAATTATTACTTAGAACAAGATTGCTGTCAGACGTCTTTATTAGCTAAATTTTCGAAGATCAGCCTAGGTTGCCAGGATGTGCAGACGCGTCAATATTTTCCCGCCTTTTTCTCTGATTGAAATTCTGTGATACAGTATTTGATTGTACATATTATAGAGAGCTGAAGAGCATCGGCAAGGATTGGTAAGTCCTTTTTTTCCATTCTGAATTCAGACTTACACTCAGGCTCCTCAATTCGTCCGATGTCAAATCTTTCGTACGTTGCGTACGTTTTTGTCACCACGGACGTCATTTGACCGAGCGGAAACTGAGAAGAGAACGGCGTTTTTGGTGCGAATTTTTGGGTTAAGCTTGACGCGCGCCGGCAACACGGACGTGACGCCTGTGACTTTTCTTTGTTTACATTTTAGCGACATTGCATAGGTTTTTTTAAATACTTTTCCTTGACTATTATTGCAAAATGCCTTTTTTTAAAGATGTCCGAAATGCACTTTTTATGTCTCACAGCCAAGGTTTACTAAGTGATGAAAAACTTTTACTTTTGTTGGAGAAAAATACCTAAAAAAATCCAGCTTTTGAGTACGCAACGTACGAAAGATTTGACATCGGACGAATTGAGGAGCCTGAGTGTAAGTCTGAATTCAGAATGGAAAAAAAGGACTTACCAATCCTTGCCGATGCTCTTCAGCTTCCGGACAAATTCCTTTGCAGTCAGAGGACGACAGCAGACAAGTTGGAAGGATTGGCCATACTTCTAAGAAAAATGTCATTTGCTTGCCGCTACAGCGACATGATCCCTCGATTTGGTAGACCTGTACCTGAACTGTGTATGATCACAAACACAGTCATGGATTACATATACGATGTTCATGCACCTAAGTTGATGGAGTGGAACCACGGGATACTGGATCCTCGCAATTTGGAAGTATACGCGGATGTCATAACGCAAAAAGGCGCTGCATTGCATACTTGCTTTGGTTTTATTGATGGCACGGTTCGTCCCATATCCAGACCAATTCGGAATCAGAACATTGTGTACAATGGCCACAAAAGAGTGCATTCATTAAAATTTCAGTCGGTGACTTTACCCAATGGCCTAATAGCCAACTTGTTTGGGCCAGTTGGTAAGTATACTGTTTAAAAACTAGATAGAGTGATGGGTTTATATGCGTTGTTTTAAGGTCTGATTTTTTTCAGTAAGCTTATTTACATATTATATTAATTTTATTCACTTTTTGTGGCTACTGTTGCTTAGCAACGAAGTCATTATGCCATCGAGTGTGTAAGTCCGTAATGTAACAATAGAATCTTCGGATAGAGTTCGGGGCCAATCATGAATCGAGGGTTATTAGTCGAGCGAGCGGATGTAGGCGGTCGACAATCGATCGACGTACGACTTCGACAATTCGGCTACGTTTCCATGTTGTCGCCATTACTCCAGAACATACCAAAGACCAGTGACAAACAGGATGACGTCCATTGACGAAACGTTTTGCCCCGTTTTGCCTTGCAGCGAAATAATTTCATATCAACGAATATCAAAGAGTTTAACTGGGCAATACACTAAACCAAGACTAAACCAATACACTAAACACGGCTGCCAGGAAGACTAGTAAATCGTGTATGTGAATTGATTTCCTAACTTTGCAATGTTCTTACGTAAACAAGACGCTCAATGAGCGTACACTCGGACATTTATGACAATGACAATGACAGTTGCGTGACGAGGGAGACTGTGTCGGTGAGCATAGATAAAGATCTCCCCGTCTGCAATACTACGTACTTCGAACGTCCAGTTGAGGTTGCATATTCATGGTCAGATGGTTCTGATAACGTTTTTCGTTTGTTGTAATGAAGGCGCGTTTGTTTTTGTTATGAAACGACTTCTTTCAGAGTGGGCCCACACGAATCGGCGTATGCGTTTGTATGTAAAATGAGCGTGTTTTAAAAAGCCCGTGTTTTATCGGCCATAAAGATCCGAGCCGCCGGCTTCAGATATATTTTAATCAAGCTTGTTGACGTTGTTGCGGTGTACATGCACTCCATTATGAAACTATCTCTTTGAAATACAACACTATTCAGTTTAGCAGCATTAAAACAATTATATTCAAAATCTAATGTTGGTTTGTAGGTTGGATAATTCATGACAAAACTTTTTGTATCTTCAACCTGAGTTTTATTACAAAACTGCCAAGCTTTCGGGCTAAGCGCCCATCTTCAGGGTTAAATGCATAAAATCTAATTACAACGGCGTTGTTACGAAGGCCGTTGTAATTAGATTTTATGCATTTAGCCCTGAAGATGGGCGCTTAGCCCGAAAGCTTGGCAGTTTTGTAATAAAACTCAGGTTGAAGATACAAAAAGTTTTGTCAATTATATTCAAGATTGATGAACACGAGCTTCTACACAGCACTTCTAGTATAGTCGGTAGTCGTGGAACGATGAGTTTTAACGATGACCCAAGAGCGAACAACTTGACCCGTTTGAGCATAGAATTACTTCATTAGGAGTTCAGATATCATCGCCCCAGTTTTCAGCCAATCGAAACCCTGAAACAGACATTCCTGACCGATACGATCACATTCTTCACATTTAGTGTACTACTAAGAATAAAAAAGAATGCGCATTTTATAACTCGGACTTAATCCGGAAGTGTCCGAGTAATAAACAACGAAACATGAGCCTGGGAGTGTCGGCGAGTCGTTGACAACCAGTGAACATGAATAACGAATAACTTTATATGATTGGCTAAACACTTACAATTGGAACGGAATGTACAGCTTGGGTAAGCAGCCGTGTCTGAGGGGAGAGAGCGTTGCGTGACGACACTTAGCACGGCTGCGAGGGAGACTATAATTAACCAGGATTGACGAGGGTTTGTTCGGATGAAACGCAGGCTATAACTTCACTCAGTTTGAAGACCTTGTTAGACGATATCGGGGAGTGTTAGTTTGTTTTTAAAAACTCTGAATTCGATCCAACATCACCCAACATTGTTTTCTGGCAGGAGGGAGGTGGAACTCCATCGCCTCTACCAAAAAAAAAAATTAAATGGGCGTAGCCGGTGGCGTGGCTTATATACTGTTTATCCATGCTTTTCACCAACATCCCAAAGGATAGTGAGATTGTAGTACGATGCGGTTTTCACACTGATCTCAGTACACTTTAATAATAATAACAGTTTTATCTTGACTACTAGACAAGGTCAATCAAAAACTTCTCTGCATCTCTGCAGTTTTTACTCCTATTATTAATATGAGCATGTGATATTTCATATAATTCTGAACTTTATTACTAACAGTAGCCACATGCAATCCTAGACTGCCTATTTTTTATAACTGGTCAGGTACTAATTTCTGGAGAATAATAAGAGAAATTCTAAAATAGGAACATTGATCTATACAGATTTTGAACTATACACATGTATAAACTGAATAACAATTTTATTTGTATCACTTTGTATTTATTTGTACATTTAAAATGTACAAATAAATAAAATGTAAGGGGAACAGTGTTCTTAAACTGGAGAGAAATAAATAAAAAATGTTACACCACACCCTATTCTGGTTTAGTTACAATTAAATGGTATCCAAATTTCCAGCAAAAATTGAAATAACTATGCAAATGATTGTTTTACAATTTTATTTCTAGTACAGTTCTAAGAAAAATTTGAAAACCTTCAAACATCTAAATTACTTAAATAACCACTTATTTTCAGAAGGGAGGAAACATGATGCAGGCATTCTTGCAGATTCCAATTTGCTTGACAGCTTGGACCAGTATGCCTACACAACAACTGGGCACCCAGTATGCCTCTACGGTGACCCAGCATACCCACTAAGTATCCACCTTCAGGCTCCCTTCAGAGGAAATGGAATAACATTGGATATGGAGGCATTCAATTCATCAATGAGTACCGTTAGGGTATCAGTGGAGTGGATTTTTGGAGATGTAGTGAGATCTTTCAAGGCCCTTGATTTTAAAAACAATCTTAAAATTGGTTTAAGTTCAGTGGGGAAGATGTACTTTGTTAGTGCAATCATTCAAAATGCAATAACATGTTTATACGGGAACCAAACATCAAGATTCTTTGGGCTGGAGCCACCAGTGCAAGACTACTTCACGCTGGGCTAGCAGCAGCTCAAATCCCGCCATATGAATCTGCTGTACTTGGAAGGTGCTGGTCAGCGGAAATGCATGAAAACTTTCAAAATGGCGGCGGTTATTGTTGGAGTGAACGATGTTGTCCTGAAGTATATTCAGGATAATCGAAATGGAAAGGAAGCATCTAAACTGGGAAATGAAGTAATGCAGTTAACACGGGCTGTAGTTAAGAAATACACGTGGAGAGATACTGTGAGCTATAAATACCACTTATCACAACCAAGCCGAATGATTTCCCGGACGGTTGTGCTCTGGAATAAGGCTATTATCCGGAGAATGAAGAGAAAACCAAACCTTTCCAAGCCATGGACAGTATATTTCTCGTGGAACTTTCCTCTAGAAATGTTTTCCTGTCTAAAGGTACTTCTACTGAATGCAGATGTTGGGGGAATTTTAGTGAAGGAAACACGTTGTGTTGAAACAATCCACGTCACAAATTATGACAGCATGGAACAGCTGTTTATTCAACTGGCAAACAAATACAAAGCAAGGCTGAAGGAAGAGCAGTTCCTAATTAAGCTGGAGAAAGATGGCTCCTTTTGTAAACTCGTTGTCGACGAAGCACATCCGGTAGAGTTTAAGTATTCAAAAAACTTAGAACTCCTGAAATTCAACGCAAGATACGGGCGTTACAATCGTCTAGCAGTACCACAACACTCTTTCATTTAAGTGAACAAGAGTTAGAGTTAAAATCTCATATCAGCTAAGTGATTGTATTAATGTAATTAAGCCGAGGGGGAGGGGGGGGGGGGGGGGGGGGGGATTTTGTTAATGGTTTTTATTCAAATTTTCCACCCTGGAAAAAGAAAACTGTACGCGAAATTTGATCAGATTTCCCCATGTGGGACAACTACTTTGTAGATCAATTCAAAATTTCATTTTCAAGAGCAAAATTCAAATGTTTTTAACCTGGGACAAACCTTCAACATCAAATTCCCCATGGTGGGAATTAAAGAGTGATCAAATGTCACACCCCCCCCCCCCCCCCCCCCCCCCCCCCCCCCCCCCCCCCCCCCCCCCCCCCCCCCCCCCCCCCCCCCCCTCGGCCTTCACATTGATACATCAGTGCAAAATGTTAGTGGAAGTTTTATTGGATATGATGGTCACACTTATATATGACTTAGCTACAGCTATGCCTCATCCACACAAGGAAATTTTCAATGACAAATTTTAATTTGTTTGTGTAATTGAGAACAGTTTGAAATATTTGTTTCTTATGTACACCTGCAGCAAATACAATTTGTCATTCAAAAATTGTCATAGAAAATGTGTTCATAGAGTGATGGCACTTAACCCGTGAAACAAAATCTAACCGTTAGTGATTAACAGTCGATCAGACCAAAAAAAAAATTAAGTGCCATCACTCTATATGGATAAGACTTAACTCTAGTTAAGGTGTAAGTGTGACCGCAGGTAATTAAAGTTGCTTGACATTGTGGATATGACTCACTTAATCTTGTCAATTCTACTTGCTGCGCTTGACATGTTATTTTGTGAATACTGTGTAGATGAGCTGAGTCTCTCACATTGAAATCAACTTCTAATCTGAAGTTTACTGTTAAAGTTGAAAAGTTTTGCTACTTCAATAATAACTGGCGTCTATTGATTTGTAATATGATCTTTATTTAAATTTGACAAAAATAACTTCCATGTACAACATTCAGTTCAAGGTAATAATGAAAGTTGAAAAAACATGAATAAATAGTGTCTGTCTCTAGAGTAATTCCAGTAAACCTGGGCATTACCAACTTTTGTTTCTTTGAATCTAATAAACACTGAAAACTAATTAGTAGTGCCAAGGGTTATTGGAATCACTCAACAATAAGATCTTTTTTTGAATCTAACAAGAAAATAACAACAACAATCAGTTCAGTAAAAGGAAATAATAGACTGTTGAAAAATAATTTACACTCTGGTGACATTGCACAATTCATGTAAGATAGAGACAATGTACCTCCCAGGAAACAACATAAATATGAAATGCACTAATACATGTAGCACAAAGTACATCCATTTTATATTTTAAACTTACTGTTTCTGGGTTTGTCTACACTCTCATTAAGCATTCTATTGTAAATCAGAAAATGAGTTTCAATATCATACATTGTGTAAGAAAGGCCAGTACATGTACAGTGGTCTATGTGCATGCACAAACAGTTTTGTACAAACACAATCTACAATATGCCTGAAACAAAACATTTTCCAAGTTAAAATTCAAACTTATTTTCCAGCAATTCAATATATATATAACTGCATTTGAATAAATTTTTATGATTTGCCAAAGTATAATATGTTTGCCAGTATGCATTTTTGCCTTGTGTAGCTTAGTAGGATACAATGTAGGTCTTTTAATTTAGGTGAATCTGAATCAGTGTTTATGTGTAGTACATAATACATCACATAGCCATTATATATCAATGTACCAGCATGTGACAGCATGAAATATACCAATATCAAGAAAGCACACTGAGAAGATTGCAAATGTAGGGTGTCAGCTCTCCAATCTCAGCACTCTGTTTTATGTTCTCATATACAGGCGACGAGCAAAAGACACACTTTTCAGCATGTTCTTCTTTCTTCATACCACAATAACAATACTGGGGTTCACCCACCTCTTTGGGGATATATACATCCTTGCATTTGTGATATGTGGAGCTGCAAGGGTCATTCTTTCGTAGGTAAACGGTTGTTATATAATCATGCCTCATGACAAGTTGCCATCTTGAACTCAAAGTAGCATGCTTAGCATACTGGGAGATACGAACATGTTTAGCCTCTCTCCCTTGCATACTATTGAGTCCTAGTCCAACTCCAAACTTATCAAAAATCAACTGAGTATGATAAGGGATGGCATAACCAATAGTCCACACAGTGGGTGTGACCGAGTCAAGCAACAAAGAGCAGGCATTGAAGTAATTTGCACAACTTATCTTCAGTTCTTGTAAGATACAATCATCGATGGTAACACGATTAAATCTACTTATAGCCTCTCTTAATTGCAACCACACATAGGCAAACTGACAAACTTGCAAATTCTGCAAAGGGCTGTCTCCCACACAAGAAACAGCTTGTACAACACTCATGAATTTGTTGCATAAAAGTTTGGTTTCCTTGCCCGTAAATCGATAAGACATAGGTCCTTTCCTTCCCTGGCAAAACCAATTTCTTACTTTTTATGCAATCTGGATGCCCCAATTTCCTTTATTGTCGATAGATACAATACAAATGGGCAATCCTCTGGTAATTCAGAAAGGTTAGTACACCCTCTAGGAATGTCACTCTTTGACACTACATGGTCAAGCATTATACTATGCAAGTGCTGAGAGGCATTATTCCCATTGTGGAGGGGTTCAGCATACATTTTGTCAACTAACCTGCCTAGAATAGGGTGACTTTCTTGCCTGGATTTGTTATTTCTAAGGAATGTCAATAATTTTGACCTTTTAGTGGACTTAGCATATGAGCTGTTTGCAAGCTCTTCCTTTTTTGTTTCCACTTTTGATGCCATTTCTACCCTGTCTGCATATTTCCAAGGTTTCCATGTGCAGTTATTATTACTCTCACCTAGTGTGCCATTTACAGTGCTCTTATTATTATCATTAACATCTCCAAACGATGAAAAGTAATGTGCAGCGTTACAAAGCTCACCACTGAACGTAGCCACCCATTTCATATCCGATGGCACAAGTTCAAAGGTAAATCTTACCTTGAACTCACATCCAGGTACACTGTATAACTTACTCTCAATGTCTGTAATATCCTTCACCAGTTGTCTGGCATACTTTTTCATGGCTATGTGGGATTCATCGCAATTAGCACCTGCTAATAAAAAACATTCATTCTCACTTCCAATATGTTCTCCTATGTTTAAGAATGAAACTAGCCAAGCAGTGGCACAATCATCCTTACCGAAAGATGCACCGTCTGCACCAATTGAAAGCCTGAAATGGTAAGGTTCATCTCCAAAATGTAAAATAAATGAACTGTCTCCAAGTATTTTATCTATGTGTATATACATAGAAGCAAGGTCTAACAGAAAACTTTCCAAGTCTCTGTATGCACCACTAACTTTCTCTTCATCATCTAAACCACTACAGAAATCAGTTTTAATATCTCCTAGATTTCCTATATCTACTGACTTGACATGTTCAATCAGCTTGTTATAAGGAAGCAACTTTGGTAAATGCACATTAGTAATAAACTTTATGCTGATTTTGTTACTATTTCCTAGCCCCGATGATTTCATAGTAAGATTTCTACGTACAGCTTTGTATTGCTCTTTACTTAATAAACCTTTGCCATATAAAATTTTCAAGCTACGTAATTGGTTTTCACAACTATCTTCAAATGATTTTACACTTTCCTTCAATATTTTTGGTAAAACTCTTTTTTTATCAGCTCTCAAAATGCCAGTTTGGTCCAAGAATTCCTCATTCGTCAGTCTTCTCCTCTCTGCCAGCATTCCAATTGGAAACCTTTTTCTTGCTACAGCTTTAGGGTTCCATTGTCTGTGTCGTCCCTTTTTCCCCATATATATATGCAACTAGAAACTAGATTCACGAGAAACACACTGTCCATGGCTTGGAAAGGTTTGGTTTCCTCTTCATTCTCCAGATAATAGCCTTATTCCAGTGCACAACCGTCCAGGAAATCTATTCGGCTTGGTTGCAATAAGTGGTATTTATAGCTCACAGTATCTCTCCTCATATATTTCCTATTCCAGAGCACAACCGTCCAGGAAATATATTCGGCTTGGTTGCAATAAGTGGTATTTATAGCTCACAGTATCTCTCCTCATATATTTCCTATTCCAGAGCACAACCGTCCAGGAAATATATTCGGCTTGGTTGCAATAAGTGGTATTTATAGCTCACAGTATCTCTCCTCATATATTTCCTATTCCAGAGCACAACCGTCCAGGAAATCTATTCGGCTTGGTTGCAATAAGTGGTATTTATAGCTCACAGTATCTCTCCTCATATATTTCCTATTCCAGAGCACAACCGTCCAGGAAATCTATTCGGCTTGGTTGCAATAAGTGGTATTTATAGTTCACAGTATTTCTCCACGTGTATTTCTGAACTATGTATATATACTGCCTGTTTAGATTTATGCCCCTAGAAATGAAGCAAAGAAAAAATTATCAGAGAAATGGAGTTAAAAAGAGGTAAAATACACAAACGTTACACTTTGAATCAAAACGATAAATTTAAACAAATATTAAGCTCATAAGATTCAAGTGAAATATTTTGCTATACCAGAACAAAACTAAAATGTACGCCGAATAATTGCTGTTGGCATTTAGTTAAAATTTAGTTTATTGCATAATTGTGGAGATTTTGCAATACAAATTTAAAACGAAGTAATACGTACGTGAATACTACATGAAAGAAGCAACTGAGAAATCTCCATAGCTTCCATTCGGTACAATTTATTTTGGTAATACAGAAAAACATTACGATATATTTTCCACCTAAATAAAAAATCAAAACATTTCTGAGGTACCTACGGTTTTCGATTTGTATTTATCTTCTTTAGATGAATTAAAGATAAAATTGATTTGCTGAACATCTAAACTTAAGCCCACGAAAACAGAGGTTGTATTCATTGGCTATAAATAAATTTTCTCGGCCTCTACTCACCCAAATCCTGAGTAAAACGGCTCAAATTGAAGACGACCAAACGAAGATTCAAGATGGCTTCCATTCAAGACTCAGAACACAAAGGTTGTCCCAGAATTCATTGTAAACCGTGCATTGCCTGATCGCATATTTGAAAAGCAAAGGGTTCCCGCCTAGGCCGCCATTTTGGATGGAAAACCGCTGGCGGGATCTGAGCCGCTGCTAGCCCAGCGTGCTTTATGTAAACAAGTAAAAAATCAGTCTACTGATGTGAAAACACATTTTATGAAAAATCTTATATACATTCACAATCCAATTCATTTCATGATCAGTTTAAAGGGGTACTAGTACGTAAATCGTTCAAAATTAGATTTAGCTGAAACTTCACTGAAATAATCTCAAAGACCCATACAATCACTGGTTAATTTTTTTCCTCAAAAATTCCAATGGAAAGTAATACATTTTTATGAATCTTTAGAGGTGCCAGTGACGTCACTGACTCAACCCAAACTCAGCTCCATACATTTCTTTGTATATTGTGATCAAAATATCTGAACGGTTTGTTCAGATAACAGCTCTGCACTGAAGAAAACTAGTCAAACAATCAATCCTTAGCACATACAAGGTAAGAAAACTCCTTCACACAAACATTTAGCTTCACAGAAATAAAATAATGCAAGACATTAAACATGAAGAAATGTATGGAGCGAAGCCGTGATGATTGTTTGGGTTGATTCAGTGACGTCACTGGCACTTCTAAATATTCATAAAAATGTATTACTTTTCATTGGAATTTTTGAGAAAAACATTAACCAGTGATTGTATGGGTCTTTGAGAATATTTCAGTGAAGTTTCAGCTAAATCAAACTTTGAACGATTTACGTACTAGCCCCCTTTAATAAATCCTTTACACCTATAAACCCAAACACCTAACTTACCCACCAAAACACCAAATGTAAAATTATGTTTAAAAAAAAGAAACATTTCAACCAATGGAAAAATTAAACCACAACATAAACCGAATGCAATAATGGCATCCAATTTCAATTGCCATTGTTCTGTACTGACTAGCCTCGTGCTCACGTGGAAACACAAAAGTATTTTCACCTGTATGAGAGGCTAGACAGTCCAGAACATTATGGCAATTGAAATTGGACGCCATTATTACATTCGGCCTATAGATTGAGTCATCTCAAAACTAAGGCAAAGTCACAGTCTGAGTTCACTTTTATATATATACCAATACTGCCACTGCCATAACTGTGTCTTGGATATTTTTATTTGTTTGTATATACATCAGCAAATAAGTAGAGAATGCATATATATGTACATAATTGTGATTAGGATTTGAGCTGAAACTACAATATGTATAAATGTAAAATATTTGTAAATTATTAATAAATATTATTACATGTAAATTTGTATACTAATGTAACATCTCATGTATAAAATTATTGGGCTGTGATTGTGTGTGTAACCATAACAAATCAATGATTTTTATGAGATTGTTGTTGCTGCTGTTGTTGAACTAGCATCTTGACAATCGAGTCTTGTTGACTTTGTCCCTCTCTTTTTAGTTCCAGTTCTTTTTCCCTTATTTCTATCTCTTTTTCACTTTTTTGCCTCAGGAATTCCATAGTATCAGACCCTGATTTTCTTGGCTTTCTTTTAATAATTTTTACATCATCATCATCATCATCATCATCCCTAGCACTTGCCTTTCTCTTCTTTGTCTCACTCATTCTCTCCAATGCCTTCTGCCTCATGTCTATTGCTTTTTCTTTATCTTCTTCACCTTTTTTCTTCTTTGCATCACCTAAGGTGTGTTAGCAATTAAAATGATTATAAATTATAGCTGAAGTGTCTTTCATTAATTAGTTTACCTTTGCTAACAACATTTTGATATCCTATATATATATCAGTTGCAGAAAGGTTGTAGTATACATTTATACAAATATCTAATGAGATACAAAATATCTAATGAGATACAAAGTGCGAAACATCACTTATTTTCTTCAATTCTAATATATCGAATCATCAATTTTAGATTAGTATCGCATCCAACAAGGACAACACAATAATTTTCAGGACTATTTTGTGCTTTAAACAGCTGTATTTTAGCATGTTTAACATTTTGCATCTCATTAGATATTTGTATAAATGTATACTACAACGTTTCTGCAATTGAGTGTATATATATTTGATAGGTAGCCTTTACCCTTTGAGATACAGTAGGCCAGACTAGTAGGCCATGTTTTTGAAACCAAATGCATTCAAGAATAAAATTATTTCATTATGCTTCAAAAAAACAAGCACGATGATTATAAGTTTTATACCTTCATCCTTTCTTTGTTCCTCACCCAGCTTTTCTTTCTCAATTATTTCCTCTAGCAACTGGTCTAGTTCTGTGATCTCGGGAGAGATACCAGAATCTCTTTTCTCTTGAGACATCTTTTTCTTGTACTTATCACACAAAAGTGTGGAGCGATCTTGAACTGATCTTCTTGTTAGGAAAGTTTTATATTTTGGGCTGTCCAGACTCTTAAGATGATCGCAAATAGTTTGCCACAGCTGGGCTCGTTGTGTAGTTTTTTTTTCTTTGCCTGAAATGGGTTGGTCACCAAGACTTCAATGCAAAGTGATACATCGTGTCTTGATGTCCATTCCATTGGTATATTTCTTGAAGACAAGACGCTCTACAAGCGTTTACTCGGGCTTCTAATGGTGAAATACAAATTAAAGTGCTGTTGAATGCTAAACATTGCTACATAAGCTTTTCATCCAAGAATAAGGATGTTAGGATATCTGCCCATTGTAGTCATGCAGGCTTTTGTGTTATTTTATTTATGAAACTAATTTTAAAATAAATAGTTTATGATGCCAACATATAAAATACTGCCATATGGGTGATCAGTGACCGGTTTTGAAAACAAGCCCTAAAAAGTATGCATAAATTAAAAGAGCTGTTGAAGCCATGTTGATTTCAAGCCCTAAAGGTACGACATATATGACCATATATGGCAGAAAAGTGATTGTGCTGATATCATTTAATCAGTGACTGGACAACATATTTCTTGTGTTCTTTCAATTGACCCTAAAAGGTATGGACTCGTGTTACATAACTGTCTTGTGTCGGAACCCTAAAAGGTTCACATAGGAAATATTTTGAACCCTAAAAGGACGTCGATCACCCCTACCAGTTGGAGAAAGGTAGTAACCCCCCCTCCTACAATAATACAATATTGTTATAATTAGACAACTAGTGAATTTTATTGAAACTCATACTTTTTCAGTAACTGACAATAACTAAAATAAAAGGAAGAACATATAATAATGAATCAGATCAGATGAGGAATGTTTTGTAATGAGTGTCCATTATTAATGTTTCACAATTCAGTGTGTAAACTTTCTAGTTAGTGGTCATTGTTCTATTCTGAACAGCAATGGATCCTATTGTTAATATGAATGAAGTATAATTTTCCCTCAACAGACATTCAAAAGCTCTATCTATGGGCATGCAGTAGGTATAACCCTCAATATTTATTGCTCTGTCACCATGTACATTACCAGTGTAGCTTTCGCTGTATTCAAATTGATAGTCTGTATCATATACTGTGAGCATTGTTGGTAATTCTGTCATCATCAAAAATGACTGTCCAGCTGATTGAGATAAGCTTGTATACAACTCATTCCCAATATTCATTATTTGCACCAGGTCACTCTGGGAGGTTGTTGGTTGTCTTTTATTGTATATCAAAGAACACAAACTCATTGCAACACATTGTTGTCTGGACAGCATTTCGACCAAATACTAAAATATTGCCTTGACTATATTAAGGTGCTCTTATTGTTTTGTTTGGATCAATAAGTAGAGTAGGACCAGGATTCTTTTCTATATCTGTTCTCAATGCAGACTGACAGAAATTTCTTCTGTGATTAAGACTTTTATATGTAGTGAACTTTGAAGAACAGTTTTCATCTATAAAACCCATTGATTGTAGATTTGGCTCCTTCAAAACTCGTTGTAAAGCCTTTTTCTTTCTTCTTTTGGAGACAATATGAATAGAGCGGTAAGTGATCTTTCTAAAAGACTGTCTTTTTATAGTACTGGGAATAGGTCTATAGCAGTCACGTCGAGCAATACGTATATTATTGACAATATGATGAATCTGTGACGATGCTGGCACAGTTTTTTCAATACAAGAAACAAACATTGCACGTCGAGATCTAAACTCATTTATTTCATTAATTGACGAGTCATCATGAACATTTTCACTACAAAGGTTAGCCTGGATGCGAACATTTGATTTCGTCTCTACAATAGTAAGCTGTTGTTGACAATCTTGTAATATTGATTCAGTACTAGCTTTAAGTTATGTAGTTCGTACGATTCTATCATGGCCGCTTTGAAGTTCTCACCTTTCTTCAAGATATCTGTTTGCTTTTTGTCGTCAAACTTCAGTTCATCAGGCTTCGTGTTGTGTAATACACTGTGCATAGCTATGCAGTTCTCAGATGAGTTCTTATTTGAGTTCATAATGTTCATATTTATGTTATTTTGTAGCTCAGATTTGTAGCTCTTTGAGTTCGTGGACCGACCCGTTTCGAAAACGCTCGTCTTCTTTTAGTGTGGGCCTACCACGAACAGCGTGTGCATTTGTAAGTGAGAAGAGCGTGTCTAACAGCAAGCGATATATCATCTCAGTTATCGACGATGTCATGAGCTTTGTCCGAAAGAGGAATATCGAACTTTTTCAAACGACACAGTCACAGAAGTATTCCTTCTTCGAATGAGTCAAACGTGGTCAAACGTGCACGTCTCGTATGAGCCTGCGATATACGACCGAGCGCATGCGCTGTCATGACGATTTGTCCATTTTGTGACCTACGAAGAAAAAGAAAGCCCAATTTATAACTCGGGCTTCCTGTGGATAGGCCCGAGTAAAAAGGAGAAAAATATAGTGAATACAAACGACACGAACTGTGCTTTGACAACAACTCGAACGGTATTTTTCTTTAGAAAATAAATACAAAATCTTGACAATTAAGCTTACGTTCTTTCATTTCTTGATTTAAACTTACTATTAAAAATAACCAAGGCTATAAATTCAAGAAAAAACTGTCTATGAAAGAATTATAAACTGAGTAAAAGAATGCTTTAACTTACTGCTGTGATGCAGGTTGTGTTCCAATGCCAATGGCCCCGGCATTTTCACTACCGCCTTACGGTACGAAAATCAGAGCCATTTTATTGCTATTCAGTTTATCTAAAATTGAAAATTACGATATGTTTAAAGTAATTTTGCTCTACTTTGTGTTTCTAGGTAGTTGAAAATGCGTAAAACAGAAAAGAACGTAAACAAATTAATCTTACCTTCGTCACGTTTTTCAGTCTCTACACGGACGGGAAAGCAAAGGTTTTCAAGTCACTGATCTCGCGTCACAGACGTCATGACGTCACGAATCATGTAAATTAACTTCCGGTTGCCGTCCGTGGCTCAAAAATGTATCGTGCTTAAGCTCTCTATTATCGCTTGTATTGTAGCTTGTACTTTGTATTTTATTCACAATGTCTTCTAACTGGAAAGTAGACGAAGAGAAGGAACTAATCAGTTTCTACAAAGGTATGCAAATGCTAATTAATTTGTTTTGCTTGCTTTTATGACGATAATTTTAACTTGTAACTTATATAAGTTATGTGTTTATTTTCCTTTGAAATTGTATACAGTATCAGCCAGTGCTTTGACTCCCTTTGAGTGGCTTTGCATTAATTTTACATCCATAAACAAATGGTACTGTACTGTAGTACGTGACGTAACAGAGTGCCTGGTTACTAAGCCGGCTCTCGTGTAGTAGTTTTCATATAGTGAGTTAGTACTACAATAAATAGAAGGTTAAATCCGTATAATCCTGTGTGATCTTTACTTCAAATACTACAAATTGGCGACGAGGATAAAGTTAAGTAAATGTACCTGAGAACTGAATTTCGATAAATTTTCGCATTTACCGCTATATCCGGTGAACTTGGAATCTACCAACCTGGCGGATGAATGGAAACACTGGTTTGAGGAGTTTCAAAACTACAGAATTGCTACTAAACTGAATAAGGAAGAGGATGAAGTGCAAAGGGCTAGTCTTCTACACCTCGCAGGGCCAGGAGTTCAGCGACTGTAAACAGGATTAGCAGGAGCGAAAGTGAAGTCTGCTGATATTGTTAAAGTGTTGAGTGACTATTTTAGGCCCAAAAGAAATACATGGGCAGAGAGATATAAGTTCAGGAAGCGATATCAGGAACAAAACGAAAATCTGGATACGTTTGTAGCTGAGTTGCGAGTATTAGCAGATTTACGTGGTTTTGAAGACGCATTGGAGGAGAATATCCTTGGCCAAGTGATTGAGAAATGTGCTGATAGCTACCTACGTCAGCAATTGCTACAATAAGGGGATGGTTTAAACCTAGAGAAAGCACAAGCACTCGGAAGAGCCATTGAACAGTCCAAGAAAGGCACTCTATGACCATGAATATGTATGTCTGACAAAGAATGAAGGGAGTGTGGACTTTACCATTAATACTGAAATTAATGGTAAGCCTCTACAGATGATTATCGACACTTGCCGCTCCAGAACCTTGATTCCAAAACAGTGGTTTGAGGCAGAAATCAATAGTGTCTTGAAAGAGTCAAAGGTCAAGTTCACAGTATTTGGAGGAGGAACGATTACATGTCTGGGTACATTTGACGGTAAAATCAGATGTAATGGACAAGAGGTAACAGAGCAAGTGTTCGTGGTGGATGTTGATGGCCCACCATTGCTAGGAAGGAGTGCGATTCAAGCATTAAACTTGATCAAGATTCATGCTGGTGGAGAAGAACAGGGTACCCAAAAAGAAGTCATTCTACAGGACTATGAAGATGTGTTCATTGAAGAATTGGGTGAGTTCAAGGATTATGAATATGAAATCATGGTGGATAAAGATGTTCCTCCAAAGGCTCAGAGACAGAGACCAGTTCCAGCTATGATTGAATGCAAGTTGAAAGCAGAGATTGAGAGAATGCTGAAGGAAGATGTAATAGAGGAGGCTACAGGGACATCTTGGATATCACCAGTGCATATTGTATACAAAGGAAATGGAGAGTTACGAATCTGTGTAGATTTGCGTGAGGTGAATAAAGCTGTCATAAGAGAGAGATTTCCAATTCCTCGCATTCAGGATATACTGCGTCAGTTAAGTGGTGCCAAGATGTTTACAACGCTAGATCTGAGGAAGGCATACTGGCAGCTGCGATTGTCCGATGAATCACGGGAGATTACATCATTCATGGCTGCGGGAAAGGTGTACCAGTTCAAGAGGCTACCGTTTGGACTAGCTTCGGCACCAGAGGCCTACCAAAGGATGATGATGATTCTGTGTGAGGGGCTGCCAGGTTTTCTTAACTATTTCGATGATATAGTAGTGTCTGGATCAACTCCAGAAGAGCATTGGAGCAATTTAAAGAAGATGCTCCAGACATTGAGAGAATCTGGGCTGAAACTGAATGCAAAGAAGTGTGTCGTGGGCGTGTCGGAGTTAAAGTTTCTGGGACATATCATTTCAGCAGATGGTGTCAGACCAGACCCTCAGAAGGTGAAGGCAACAACAGAGGCTCCTGTACCAGGTAATGCAGGTGAGATACGATCGTTTCTTGGAGGGATAACCTACTTAACACAATACGTACCTAATCTAGCAACAGTGATTGCACCACTGAGGAAGCTTGTACAGAAGGGAGTACCTTGGAAATGGACAGCGAGGGAGACAGCGGCATACAAACATGTAAAGGAACTGCTGACAAAAGCACCCTGCCTGGCCCACTACTCAATGGAGGCGGAAACCAAGCTAGTGGTAGATGCAAGCCCCTATGGACTTGGTGCTGTGCTACTACAGAGAAGAGGCGATGACATGTACCCAGTGGCATATGCATCACGGACACTGAACGAGGTTGAGAAGAGGTATGCATTCAGTGATAAAAAGTGGCAATTCACTTTTTCGTTAAATTTGAAAGCTGGAATGCTGAAACATCCTTTTTATTCGATTTATCATATTAGAAAGATGTCGAAATGATAAAAGTTTATACCTTTTTTGCCGATTAAAAAAAAAAAAAAAACAGCGAAAAAGGTACCTTCTGTATTTATAAAAAGGTAGGAATTTCAAAGGTTTGTCTTCAATAGAATTGTAATAAAAATCGAGTTGTTATGAGGACTCAGATATGCTATTGACTCACTCATTGACATGTCTGATACTCGGTTCTGTAAACTTTCCGACGTAGTTCGGTATTCCGATGTAAACAATCGGACGTCGATCGGGAAAGCGAGACCTCTCATGCTCCTCATGCTTCGAGTACTAACTGGACTATCAACCAATCAGAATGGACCGTTCCCACGCCTGAAATGGACAAGATACGATCGCGAAATCAAAACATTAATATTTTACATGGAAGATTATCAAACCACTGAGTGAATAAAATTCAAGAATCAGAATATCTCTATCACGTGTATATCAGAAGCTATGAATAGAAAGCTCAAGAGTGTCGCAGTGGGGGATATACTCGTACCGTGACAGCCGGACAACGTATAAGGCACGTGTACAAATCGTTTCCTTGCAAAAAATACGACGGCACTTCACTTGGTTGAACCAATGACTAGTTTTATTAGGAATATTAAATGTACAATGTCGATCAACACAATTCAGATCTAACTACAAAGATGTAGAGATCACTAGACCTGTATTAAATCAGCCGGCTATTCCAAACTTACATATTATTAGTATTTATCGTTCAAAAAGAAAAGAAAAGATGTCAAATTTCATTGATGCTTAAAAATGTATACCCTATCCCAGACAGCTAAAGATTTACCAAAGTAGCATATCGCTGACATATTGACAAATAACAGACTGTTTAATAAACGTTTCCTTTCATTGAAAGCGTGCTAAAAGGATATGTAAACTGATAATGGCGTTATTGCGGAAACCATACCCTATACCAGACCAAAACGTACCCTATCCCATACTAAAAAGGCAAAAAAAAAATGATACCATACCCCTGACCTGGGAGCTCAAAAAACCATACCCTATCCCGCGGCACATACCCGTACGGCATATATAGGGGAGTACCCACCCCCCCTCCCCCCGAGATATTACTACAGTCAGTCACAAACCAATTTTTGTTTCACTTGATGCATCTATTAATTTTTTATACATGTAGAGATAGCTATCAATTGATTAGTCTGACTTTTTGGAATCTAACAATTTGGTCACTCTCCACTGAAAAACACAACAAAAGTTTTAAAACTGCTCATTTTGAAAATCTAATACTGAAAATAATATTATATTTTTATTACAAATGATAGTTTTCACGTTATAAATTGATTACCCTGCGATGAGATCATTATATCACCTTTCATCCAATGCAAAATATTAACATTAATCAAATGAACATATATCTTATATCCACGAGTTCACCATTGGGTGCCTATGTTTCGCTCTTTGAACTAGCAAAAAGCGGGAACGATTCAATTCCCGCCAAAACTGTGTATTAAATTATTTTCGCGCCAAAATATAATTTAAGCCCATGTTTTCTTTTATGTTCGCATGCTAAATATAAGATAATTCCCCAAAGCGCACTATTCGCCATTCATAGCCCTGGGAACATTGGACTGACAGTCGACATGTTCGAATTCGTGAAGGTGAAATATAACGAAAGGGTAGGGTTATGAAGCTCAGACCATCTTCAGCTAGTGTAGTAAATCTAGCTATGATATTCAAACTGAATGAAAATCAGGGAATATTTCTGAGTACGGAAGAAGAAGCTGAAATCCTTCTTCCTGACGAATCTGGGAACTTTGTGATAGACGACGTTAATAGAACATACATCGTAAATGGTGACGCGCTCGCAACACCAAGTACAAGCAACAGAATGGGGCTACCACTGTCCTATCAACAGAGCAGTGCTGGTACGTCGAGTACAAGCAGAACTGCAACCAATCCTCCACCTGGACCTCTGTTGCGTCCGAGATTTACTCAGTCTACGGTCACCTCCACGGCCAGTGTTAGTGGTGCTAGGAAAAGCTCGCAAGGTTGGAAGAAGACCTTCTTGGTTGTGGACATAAACAGTGCCGGCAACGTTACAGAGAAGTTCCAAGTACATCTAACACTAATCGAAGAAAACGCCTCAGTAGATGGGATTTCTGAACTGCTCAAAGATCAGCTGGGCTTCAGTGTAACACTTTTAGAGGCAAAATATCTTCCAATTGTAAATAATGACACAACGAAAGGTAAGTCATACATAAATTCCAATATTGAATTATTGAGTAGATATTGATTCTTGCGAAATTTCGGCTCGTGACTTTCAGGTTCTAAGTTTTGGAGATCAAGCAGAAAGATTATCGCAGCGAACAGCAATAGCACAGTCCATCTGGGTAAAGGGAAAAATCTGTCAAAACGAGCGACCAAGAACCACGATTACCTTGAAGAAATATACAGAAAAATTGTCTCTGGTGATGTGCAAACCGATAATGGAACCAAGCAATCAACAAACCACGACCAGACAAGCACTGAATACCATGCAAGAAACATGTTGTTATCAATGTTCAAGTGCTTAATATGTTTAAGCACAGCAACATTACCAGCAGCAGTGTGTTCAAGATGCTATATTATCATTGGCTGTGTACCTTGCATTGAACAGTGGCATGCATCAAGTGGTAATACCAAATGCCCCCTTTGCCGCACAGAGAGAGATTACAATCTATTTCCCATGGTAAGAGAAATAGCAAATATTATTGGACAGGCAATAACTGAGCCAGAAGATGGAAACGACAGTGAATCTACGACTGGTACCATTGCCTACAATATTGGTGACGATGATGACGATGATGATGACGATGCGGATCTATTACGTCCAATGATATAACTATGCAAAACAGAAAATGTGTTGGGTTTTATGTAAATTAGTGCTTGAGTTCTGACTTGCCATTCTGGTCTGAAAGCTAATGAGCTATGAGAAAGTCTCGTTTAGAAATTGTTTTACTTTTGTGAGAAAGAGTCTTGTTTAGAAATTGATTTTCTTTTATGCAATTTTACTATAGCAATATTAGTATGATTAATAGTTGTTATTTTATAAATTTTGTTTCTCTGCATGATTGTTATTGACAATGCGAATGCGTGATGTTTAATACATGAAACGTTGTGAAATTCACATTGATTATTTTTTTAAACAATGAGTACTAAATCCTAGCTCGCCAATAGTCATGTACATTGTATTTTATGCACCTATCAATGTTAACCCCCGGTCGCCATATCAGGCTTGAAAGACTTGAAACACAGTAAGCATATACACCAATTTATTAAGAGTGGAAATTTGACCGCTTTCATTAGTTGTCCAGAGGTAAGGAATAATGTAAAAAATCCCCTGGATCGCCCGCACCCTGGGACTTGTCATTGATAGGTGCATACTATGATACACCTATCCAGTAAGTTATACATTTTTTGTAAGTGATATGAAGGATACAAGAGCTTGTTCTAAAAATAAACCGTTGCCATTTACAACATTGTTGCAGATTTCAGTAAAAGAATGGTTATTTTGTGCAAATTCTTCGTCACGTCTCCTAATAAGTATGTCATCCCCTGCTAGCGGATCTATGCCAAAATGACAGTCTGTAGTTATGTGTCCACCTGCTTCCGTATACAAAGATAGTACTTCATCGGTAGTTGGCACAGAGGGTTCATTTACTGGATTACGTCTGTTGGTATTACTTGCAACGAAGTTCAGTATTCTGTTATTTTTAAATGTAGAAATAAATAGACTGTTTAAGGAGCATTATTTTTGAGCGATGATTGTGATATATATAGTATGAGTATTAAAGGCAAAACAAACCTTCGATTGAATGTAAATTCCAGGAGGCCTTTACCCTTTGTAACCCAACCTCAACAACATTCATGGTTATGAAGGAGATGCAAAATTGTTCAACTGGATCAAGGCGGTTTATCAGAAGACTATTTTCCATCCTCACTAACGTTTCTTTTATTGGATATAACACACGCTGATTTACCTCGGGCCACTTTCGTTCTGCTGGAAGATTCTATTAAAGAGAGTAAAATATTTGAGTCGAGAAGCTACAAGAGCTAGATATTTTTAATCAGCGCATGAAATCTACAAGCTGACAACATAAATAGTTTTTAGCATACCGTACCTGTCGTGAACGCGTCTGGACATATGGTTCACATGCTTGATTTTGCCTTAGATGTCTTAATATATTCTGAACAAACAGCATAAGACAAACCTCAGTCCCATGATCGACTCTCACAGTGTCCCATATCCCTTCTTTAATCAGTACATCTCTGTTGAGTTAAAGATAAACAATTAAACTACGTACATGCAATAACATAAAGAAATACTAGTCAGCCGCTTCATACAGGTGTTGCGAAATAGAATCTATCTACTTTGAATTACGTTATTTTATTTTTGACATACCCCAAAATCAACCCAAAACATATTTTAACTAGACGCTTGGTTCAAGCGCTCACTCGTGCCCTGGTGCAATTGAGTACTTGGGGTACACGGTATCTTTGTATTTGTTTTATTGAATGCTGTATTAGATGTCTTCCCTTTCATACTATGTGGATGTTTTCTTGGTTTACATAGACACCTTTTGTCTTCATCACTGTATAACTTACTTCCAAGATTGAATGTGTGAATATATTGATGGAATCTTGATGGTACATTTTTTGCAATGTATTTTCTTTCGAGCCTCCTTATTTTTCTGCTTTTATATAAAGCACGTGTAAGCCGCCTCACTGGAATTCTGCTCGGTTCTCTATCACGAACTGCATGGTAGTTTAATGGTATTTGGTAGTTGTATCTACTATTACTACTAGTATAAACATCACATTATGAATAGTAGTTGTATTTAATACGGTTATAATAAATAAACTTTGCATATCGTGATCTAATGATGTTTTTATTGATATAAACTGTGAATCCTTCTCATCAGTATTGACAGATAATTCGCTTGCTTTCTCAAATATATCACAATCATAACTGTTTAAGCTTATAAGTAGGTAGGTAGCACAGCAATAGCAAGCATAAACTTGTATGACAACAATACATGTAGTAACACTCATGACACAAATAATGCAAACGGTAAAGTCCACTTCATCTTCGTCGGGAAACATCGTGGGTTGCTTCCAGGATTGTAGTTCATCAAGTTTGTATAATAAAGGCTTTCATTCATAACATATTGATCGTAATTTATAAGTTTGGCATTGTTTATAACTTTGGCATTCGCCTTCATCGCATTCAAGGCTTTCATAACATGTTGATCGAGTATAACTTTGGCTTTCATGGCATTCAAGGCTTTCATAACATGTTGATCGTTTATAACTTTGGCTTTCGTCGTTTTCAAGGCTTTCATAACATGTTCATCGAGTATAACTTTGGCTTGAATGGCATCATTCAAGGCTTTCATGGCTTTCATGTGTTGTGTAGATTTTAATACCGCGAACGGTGTGTGCATTTGTAAGCATTTCGAGCGTAAAGAGGAAAAAACAGAAGACGAATACCTTCACCATCTTGACTTGACTTTCTTCGTCGATCGACACTACAAAACGTCGCTACAACGTCGATCGCTGCAACCTCATGGTCAGTCTCGTGGTCTCGTTCCCAGTCCCACTCGATTGCAGATTTGCGACGTGAATAACAAAAATACGGTCTGTATTTTATACCTCGTGCGGCCTTTGGCCTGGGCACGAGTAATGAGGTAGTAATATTTTATTTTATGTTCATTCTGCTTATTTAGTTAATTATATATTATTATTATTATTATTATTATTATTATTATTATTGTTAACTCAGAAGGCCCAGTGGAAGATTAACTATGCTACTGCTGGTGCATATTTTGTAAATGTTTTTTTATCTTCTTAAAATAAAGTTTGTTCATTCATTCATTCATTTTATTGAATTATTGTGGGGTTGAAGTTCTTGGTTTGACAGTTTGCCCATGTTAAATTTCTCACAGAAAACCCTCTTCGTACTTGAGTGAAGTTTTCTCGGAATAATTCACTGATTTGTTGATAAGTTAAGTTGTTTTGGCGATATTCTCGTATACGCTCGATATTTGCCTCCAAAACATCCATTCAAGTATTACACTATGGCGCTCATCAGTTCAGTTCCCACGGCTGATACGAACGTAAAAGAAAAAATGGGATTAAAATTATATTTTGGCGCGAAATAATTTAGTCCGCAGTTTTGGCGGGAATTGAATCGTTCCCGCTTTATTGTAGTGTTGTGTAGCTAGTTCAAAGAGCGAAAAAGGTACCTTTATTGACGTGTTGTGTAGCTAGTTCAAAGAGCGAAAAAGGTACCTTTTTGTAATCTTGGCGTTTTTTTTAGAAGTGAAAAGGGCGATAAAAGGTCAGCATTTTTATTACAATTCTACTAAAGACAAACCTTTGAAATTCCTACCTTTTTATAAATACAGAAGGTACCTTTTTCGCTGTGTTGTGGGTTTTTTTTAAATCCGCAAAAAAGGTATACATTTTTATCGTTTCGACATCTTTCTAATATGATAAATCGAATAAAAAGGATTTTTCAGCATTTCAGCTTTCAAATTTAACGAAAAAGTGAATTGCCACTTTTTATCACTGATTGTATGCCCATATTGAGCGTGAGGCCCTGGCTGTGCTATTTGGATTACAGAAGATGCACACCTACGTAGCAACAGATCACAAGCCACTTTTGTCGATATTTACAAAGTCTACACAGTCAATTAGACTCGAGCGGATAGCGATGAGAGCACAAGATTATGACTTCACACTTACATATGAGCCAGGAGCAGAACATGTTGCTGATGGCTGGTCCAGACTACCAGCTGAAACTACTGAAAGCACAGGGAAGTTTATTGAAGAGCATGTACAGTTTGTGGCAAGGGACATTGATTTACTAACACTACAAGAAATCTGTGAAGAAGGAAAAGTGGATGCTGAGCTCCAGATGGTGGTTATTGCAATTAACAATGGTTGGAGGAACACAGAGGATGTGGTAAAGAAGTGGCAACATTTGAGTAATGAACTGTCATACGCACAAGGTCTGTTATGGCGTGGTAGGCGTATGTTTGTTCCTTTAAAGTTAAGGAAGAAAGCACTCAACCTAGCGCATGCAGTACATCAAGGAATTGTCCGGTCTAAACAACGACTACGTGCTTCTTTATTCTGGCCAGGAATGGATGCTGAGATAGAAGAGTTCTGTCGCAACTGTGAAACGTGCGTACGACTACAGCCATTAAGTAAGGATACTCCATTGCAAACGACACCGTTACCTGAGCGTTGCTGGGAAAAAAGTGTGGCATAGACCTGGTTGGACCATTTCCAGGACAAATCTACATACTGACATTAGTTGACTACAGGAGCAAATGGCCAGAGGCAATCATCTTCTTAAGAAATATAACAAGCCAGCAAATAATTAAGGAGCTTACAGAAGTCTTTGCTCGATTTGGGAATCCAAAGATTCTTGTGACTGACAATGGACGACAATTTATCTCAGAAGAATTCGAAGGCTTCTTAAAGTTAAATGGAATCAATCATGCTCGTGCTTCGCCATATTATCCTCAATCGAATGGCCAAGTGGAACGGTTTCACAGATACCTTAAGCATAGCTTACGAGCAGCAGAGTTAGATGGGATTTCATGGTCCCAAGCATTGCCAGGTATTCTACAAGTCTACAGAGCGACTCCACACACAGGTACTGGACAAACACCAGCAAATATGATGTTAAATAGAGAGATTGTAACCAAACTTTCTGTTGTACAAGAGGCAGAAATAGAGCTCAACATTGAGAAACGGTATGAAAGATATCAGAAGAAGATGTGTGAGTATGCAAATGAGAAAAGAGGAGCCAAACAGCATGATCTGTCAGTTGGAGATGTTGTGTTTGTGGCCAGCATGACCAGTTCTAAACTGAATGCAAGATACCCAGAGGACAGGTATGTCATACTTAGAAAGAAATGGGTTGACACGTTTGAGGTGGTGCAAGTTGATACTGGAAAGGTCTTTGTTCGCAATGCAAAGTTTTTAACAAAAGCCCCGCAGAAAAGAGACATGCAATTGAATGATGATGTGGCGGACGGTGGTGACAAGATTGGAACGGCGGATAGTGTGGTTACACCTAGATCTGATGCAATAAGAGCTAGTGATACAATTGTATTAGAAGGACATTGCGATGAGATAGCAGAAACAGCGACTCCATATGAGCAGACTGAAAGCAGAGAGGAAAACCTGGAACTGCGGCGTGCAATGCGTTTGTCAAGGCCAAATAGGAACTCTGACTATGTTTATTTCTAAACAAAGACTGTATATACACTGTTGTGTTATAATGGATATGCTGCTTTATCAGGCATGTATACGGATTGTTTGTTACCGTATATGTGGCCTAACAGTACTTATCAACTCAAACTTGGTATATTTACATTACCATTTCATTTAACTAGGTCCAGGAGGGATGTACTGTAGTACGTGACGTAACAGTGCCTGGTTACTAAGCCGGCTCTCGTGTAGTAGTTTTCATATAGTGAGTTAGTACTACAATAAATAGAAGGTTAAATCCGTATAATCCTGTGTGATCTTTACTTCAAATACTACAGGTACCATATAGTCAATCCAAAACGGTTCTTTGATTTCTGAACTTTAAGTTAATTATATGCATTATAAATACATTCGCCATTTCAGATTGTAAAACAATGATAAAAGTCCTGTATTTGAAATGAACGTGATTTCTTAAACTACTATAAGCTTAAGCTTAAATAAGTGCATGGAGTTTCATGGGCTATGTAATATCACTTGATAAATTAATTTTCCTAGCAAATTCCTGTTTGTGGAACAAGAGTGACAGTAATTACACCAGAAAAGAAAATAGAGAAGAATTACTGCAGAGTATTGCAGACCAATTGTCAAAGACCACCCAACAAGTGAAATCGAAATTTCATAGTTTGAGGACAGCATATACACGATAATCCAAAAGCTCTGCTTCACCTTGAAGTGTTTAGAAGAGCTTAATTTTTTGAATGAATTGGAAGCATGCGAGGAGTCGTGGGAAGACCATGAAGTCTCCATCTTGATTGATTACTACAGAGGTATCATATTTACATTAATTACAGTTGAACCCCACTATTTTGATCTCCCAAGAGAAGCAAAAAATGTTCGAAATAGCGGGGTTCAAAATAACCAAGTTCAAAATAGTGAAGTTGGACTTAGTATATTATTAGTAGAGTACAAACAGACAGACAGACAGACAAAATTTTATTTAATCACGGTAAGAAACATCAGTTTAGAATAATATACAATAATTTAAAATCTAGTTAATATATAATTATCTAAAAATAAAACTGTTTTACATGTTTGCCGTGTGGGAGTCTGATTTAGAAAAGAGATTCTCAGTTTCCTTTTTAAAATGAGAAAGGGATTTTGAGAGTCTCAATTCTTTGGGTAGATCATTCCACAGAACTGCACCATTGTAGCTAAAGCTCCGCTTAAGGTAATCAGTTCTAGGTTTGGGAATTTCGAGTTTATTTTCAAAGTCTCTTAGGTTGTATGTACTCTTTCTGGGAATAAACAGATATTTTAAGTATGGCGGTGCATAATTATTAATGGCTCTGTACACCGTAATAACTTTTTGTTTCTTCCGTTCTATATATAATTTATCCCAACCAAGCATTTCAAGTAACAATTTAGAACTTGTGTCGTAGCTAGAAACTGTTATCACTCTAGCTGCACGATTCTGGAGTTTTTGAAGTTTGTCACTTGATTGCTGAGTTAGACCATCCCAAACTGAGCTACAGTAGTAAAAGTAGGGCTCAATAAGGGCTTTATAGATTTTAATTGCAGTATCCCTGGAAATGGAGGACCTGGCACGCTTGAGAGCTCCAATGCCAGCCGAAATCTTTTTAGAGATCTCATCGATATGTCTCTTCCAGGATAAATTTTTATCTATAAACACCCCAAGAGACTTAGTACTTTCTACCTCATTAATTTGTTCCCCATTTATATGGATATCGATCAAAGAATCGTTTTCGGTTTGTAGTTTTTGGCGCGAGCCAACAACCATAAACTCTGTCCACTAAAGGAGTAGAAACAATAGAAAACAATAGAAAACAATAGAAAACAATTGAATAGCCATAATTTATCACTATTTAGTACTATTTATGTTGCACGCTTTTAGTGTTTGTACTCTATCAAAAGATGTGATCGATATCTGATTTTTACCAGTGTGAGGCACATATTTGATCTAATTTATATATGCTAATTAATTTGTTTTTCCAATAAATAATGATAGCCTAGTTAAGAGTATTTTAGTAATTATATATATTTTTGCTTATATAATATACAAGACCATCCAGACTTGTGGGATCATAAGAAAGTTAATTACCATGACAGAAATTTCAGAGATGTATTTCTGTCTACTCTACAAACTACTCTCTCACAGAAAACTAAGGAATCCATCACCAAAAAGTTCAGCTCACTAAGGAATTCATATATAAGAGAAAGAAAGAGGGATAATGGAAGTATAACAACAGGTAGTGGATCTGACGATGTATACACCTCAAAATGGAAGTTCTTTGTAGAAATGGATTTTCTTCAAGAAGAGATCGAAGGAGATGCCAGCACTGACACCTTTGGAGTTAGCCAAGATGACATGCTGAAGGTAACACAAATGAAGAGAAAATCAAAGGAGCAGGAACAAGATGACATTAAAGTGAACCTTTGGAAGTCTGCTCTGGATATGTTCCAGTCAACCCAAGATCCAGTGAATGTGGAGCCAGCAGATCCTGATGAGCGGTGGCTTCTGTCACTATGCGGCTAGCTTCCATGAGGCCTTAACAGGCTAGAGGCCCTGCGTTATACTCCTCCCAGTCTCAAAAATAAAATATGATCCTGTTTCCCTGTATCGGTCCCCTGCAAATAATCAGTCCCTCAGGGACTGCAAATAATTATCAGGTTTGCACAACAAGTAGGCCTGAACTACTCGCGAAGCAAATAAGGAACAGTTCGAATTCACCCATGAAGAGGGACGAAAATTATAAATCGAGGGTTATCGAAACAGGGAACCCGACCCTCCGTTGACCCCAGGCTCCGAACTAGGCCGGAATTGAAACACTGAGAAGGTCCCCCCAAGGTCAACGGTGTCCAGGTTGGGACGGAGAGAGGAACGAAAATTGATTTAACATAATACATGATCGTCACAATATGAAATGAATTTGCAAACTTAAATGATTTGCAGTCCCGGAATGCCTTTACAATAATAATCTGTTCAATCTCATGTAAGAGTATACCGCAACGGATGACTGTTTTCGATTGTTAGAACTTACGGACACTGCATAGAACTTCATGTCAGATATCTTGCATGTTATTTCGTTGATCGGCATTGGGATTTTCAATAATTATATTACATACATGAAGTATTTTCCTGCAAACACGATGGCACAGTCCCGACCCGTTTGCTGCCCTCTCATCTTAATCATTAGCAATTTAAACTTGATACTTAAATAACTGGAAAATCGTTGATATACCTGTGATCCACTTACCCTAATTTACGATTCTGCGACCAAATTTTGCATGATAGAAATTAAACTCTTCGCAGTCCCTGACTGCCTTCACAATATTTCTCTTCAAATTTAAACTATGTGCAGTCCCTGACTGCCTTCACGATATCTCCGTTTGCAAGATCAAACTCTTCGCAGTCCCTGACTGCCTTCACGATATCTCTCTTCAAAATTAAACTATTTGCAGTCCCTGACTGCCTTCACGATATCTCTCTTCAAAATTAAACTCTTCGCAGTCCCTGACTGCCTTCACAATATCTCTCTTCAAAATTAAACTCTTTGCAGTCCCTGACTGCCTTCACGATATCTCTCTTCAAAATTAAACTATTTGCAGTCCCTGACTGCCTTCACGATATCTCCGTTTGCAAAATTAAACTCTTCGCAGTCCCCCTGACTGCCTTCACAATATCTCTCTTCAAAATTAAACTCTTTGCTGTCCCTGACTGCCTTCCCGATATCTCCGTTTGCAAAATTAAACTATTTGCAGTCCCTGACTGCCTTCACAATATCTCTCTTCAAAATTAAACTCTTCGCAGTCCCTGACTGCCTTCACAATATCTCTCTTCAAAATTAAACTCTTCGCTGTCCCTGACTGCCTTCACAATATCTCTCTTCAAAATTAAACTCTTTGCAGTCCCCGACTGCCTTCACGATATCTCTCTTCATAATTAAACTATTCTCACTGCATACATAATTAGCGCTGCACGGGGAAATGAGTAAAAAATAAATAAAATACCCACATGCTTTAGTCCGTGCTTCGCAGTAGTAATGATTTGCGGTCCCTTGGTATAAATTCGGGTGTTTGGCTTGAAACTGGGCCATTTCACCGACGTTTGAATCTTCGGTTAGGAGTCTTTCGCCCCTCCCCCCCCCCCCCCTCCCCCCTGGCGGTGGTTGACGGAACTCTCTGCTCTCCTTTATCATTGCTGTATTCCTGTTGCCATTGCGGTCGCTACCCATAACTTATTCCCGTGCAGTGCTGATGGTAGACTTGGCACAAGTCGACCTCTCTTGTATCCCAGATATGCGAGCGAAGCAAGCCATTGAGGTCGCGAAGCGATCGAGCGAGCAACGAAGTCGCCAGAGGTCGACTTGTCCCGCTTGCAAGGTTTTCATTTGCGTTTCGCGCCATAAATTATCAGGGGGCGGAGTTTGTCGCACACACCGTCGTGTCTGGTTTCATTCAGGGTCAACTCCAACACTCATCACAAGATCATATTTGTTTGCTCTGAACCAAAGTTATTTGTAACAAAGACTACAGACGAAAGCTTGTAACATTCGTTAAGAGGCTTCCTCGTGATTAGTCGGGCTTTGGGCTTCCTGTGGAAGACCCGACTCTAAAAATGAGAAGCGTTCGTCATCGTCGTTGACCTCAGAAAGCATACTGGGTTCTACAGCGCATGCGCCCTGTGCCGGCCGCTAAGATATTCACCAAAGGCTCTAACAACATGATTTATCAATACGAGACTGGTCGAGTCTGAATAAACCTTGTTGGAGGAAGTTTATGTCGTCTTGGTTTCAAATACCGCAATAATTCATAGAGATATGGATTTATCAATCCAGTACTAGTACTGCAAAGGGTTTAGAGATCTTCAGAACTTAGAACGAAGTGAGTTGATACACGCAGCCGGCGGTGAAGAGAACAGTTGTAAGGTTTTCAGCCGACCGATACCCATATTTACACTTCATCCAAACATTGTTTAATCACTCTGCGATGTCTAGTTTATGTATACGGTATTTGCACGGACAACAGGTCATGTAGTCAGTGTTTTGGGTAATATTTGTATTTTCCGTATGCCTATAACGGGGGGGGGGGGGGGGGGGGGGGGGGGGGGGGGGGGGGGGGGGGGGGGGGGGGGGGGGGGGGGGGGGGGGGGGGGTACTCCCTTTGTCCAAGTGGTAGGGGTGATCGGCGGTCGGTTTAGAAAACGACCCCAAAAGGTACGCATAAATTAAAAGAGCTCTTGAAGCCATGTTGATTTCAACTCCTAAAAGGTACGACATATATGACCATATATGGCGAAAAAGTGATTGTGCTGATATCATTTAATCAGTGCCTGGACAATATCTTTCTTCTGTTCTTTCAATTGACCCTAAAAGGTACGGACTCATGTTACGTAACTCACTTTTATGTCGGAACCCTAAAAGGTACACACAGGAAATATTTTCGACCCTAAAAGGACCGCCGATCACCCCTACCACTTGGACAAAGGGAGTACCCCCCTCCCTTCGGGGCATATAAGCTCTCAGAAGCAGAGAAGCTCTGTTATTGTACTGTATTTGCTTCTGATGACCTTTAGTAATCCGAACCCCGACATCTGGTTTTATTTATGACGTCAGCGAAAGCTCCCGACTACCTACCTTTAGGTCGCTGACGTCATAAATAAAACCAGATGTCGGGGTTCGGATTACTGTTGTGGGTTCGGATATCAGGTCATCAGAAACAAATACACATAAACGATACGTAAAATACAAATATTACCCAAAATACTGACTCTACGTGACCTGTTGCCCGTGACCAAACACTGTTTTATTCTTTATATTCTGTTATCCTTTGAGCTTATTTCAACGCCTCAGATATCAATTTCATGGTGACCCAAAACAACGTGAGACGACGCGTACGTGCTTGCTGTTCGGTTTTATTGACAGATGAAAGGTGTGTTTATGACTCTGACCATTCTGATTGGTTAACGCTTAATTAATATGCAGTGACCCGTTTTTGGGTCGCTAAAATTGGCGGGAATCAAGTTTGAAAAGTCCTTCCCCAGGGCGCGTAGCAACAGAAAGAGGAAGGACTTTTCGAAAGTCTATGCTGATGGGTATGCAGTGAGGATATATTACTATCAACGCTGCTGCATATTTTCGTCTCTTTTTCTTGACGAACGCCATTTTGTTTGTTTATATTTTGCAGCTTGGTAACCGCGTGCCACAGTTTGACGCGATGTTGCGTGATTTTATTTGCACCGTGTGTCCGGCCCTTAAGTCAGCTTTGCAATTGGATGGAAATGGAACACGGAATATTTCTAAAACAATCGAATTTAAACCAGGAAGATCTAGACTGCCAAAGAGAAATGGGTAGCTCTTGTGGGAGGAGAACAGTTAATTCTGTATTTAATGAGCTGTTAAAATTTTTTGAAAACAAGATCTCTAATCTCCTTTCTGACGCTATTTTAAACAAATGGCACCTGGTTCTCATTATCGATGATTACACTTGCATTCACACTCTAACACAACCCAAAACAGATAAACTAACCAATCCTAAATCTATGTGCACCATCATCATCAAAGCTTTTAAAAACATTCAAGCAAACATGTGCATGCTATTGATATCACATCCTGTATGAATATTGTATCTGGTCCTCCTACAATGCACAAACTCACCCAAACCTACATGTACTCATCTATAATGCCTTCATGGATTCGTGACTCATTTTTTAACACAGAACTTGAAAGACATCGACTGACAGCACATGAATACTGTGAACATGAATCTGTACAATCAATGCGACAGATGAACGATGTTAATTTGATATAATTTGTTCAGTTGACCTTTAAAAGTAAAGAAGACTTTGATGCTGCCTTTGATATTGTCCTTGGCACAAAACTATTAGATTATCTCAAACAGTTTCTACTACCATAACATGCTGACTGGCCAGCACAGTTCTACAGCAGACAGATACAATACAATACAATACAATAAGTCATCCAGCACTAGACTGCTTCTGATCACTCTTCCTCCTGATGATCGCACGTACACTATGCTTGGATCTTCTGGACCTGAGAAACAAAACAGCTCCATTACTAATCAAGAACCTGCCATTTTATCTGTCATCCACTGTATTGGACCTCTGCACTGTTGGCGGTGATCACGAGTGCCTGTGTGAACTCGAAGGTGTGTCGTATGAAGCGAACATAATCGCTTTATCAGGTACGATAAATATTAAACTTTACCATCTTGGTAGCTTAAAATTTACATATACTATAGTAAATGTCAGATAAATTGTTCTGAAAAGATTCTTTACCTTAGTATTTTCGATCTGGTAGGAGATAAAGTAAGCTTAAGATAAGGATGAAATCTTCGCTGAGATTTGAAGTCTTTTGTAGTTTCGAAGAACTTGTAAGTTGTTTGAACAGTTCATTTTTGGCAAATCGATGTTGTCTTTTAGTTGGATCGTCTGGATTTTCGTTTGCTGATCTAGTATATTCTCCTATTCATAATACTCGTAATGATATGCACGGGGGAATTTCAACTATAAACATCAAATAATGGATGTTAACACACATTTGCACGTGGGTTATGTAATACCCTGGTTATAAATACGGCTTGCGAGTAGAATTATTGCGTTCTTGCTCAGTTTACCCAGCGGTACGAAAGAAGATAGCTCTTGTTCTTGGCACAAGGCAACGACCCACGCGAATTCCACGATGGCACATGTTCAATATCCCATACCTAAAGTTGACCAGCCTCCTGCTCTAGTTCAGGATGGAGAACATCCCGCGGTTCAAGTGCAAGTAGGACAACCCGTCGTTCATGCTGGACAAAATCAGGCTGCACAATCTGCCGTCCAGGTTCAGGCTGGCCAACGTAAAGTTCAAGAACCGGCAGGACAACGCCCCGCGGCTCAAGTGCAAGCAGGACCGCAACCCGTCGTTCATGCTGCCGGACAAAATCAGGCTGCACAACCCGCCGTCCAGGTTCAGGCTGGCCAACCTAATGTTTAAGCTCCGGCAGGACAGCAAAATCAAGAACAAATCGAGCTTGAGGTATTCTGATTGACCATGTGTGGTTTTATTTATTCGTCATGATCCGTTCGTTTGTTTTATTTTGTTCTCGTATCGAATAATTGAGCACTAGATATTTTGAAATCCTGATCGCTTACCAATTTATGTTTGCATAAGTGCTATTCATGTTGTAGCCTTGAATATATTTGCATGCTTCATTATGCTCCATTGATACATTGTGTTTCGGAACTCGTGGGAGTCGTTTACTGTAAAAATACTTTAGACTTTCAATGAAGTACTTATTGTTCTGTATTGTAATGCTAGGGGACCAACAGGATGAGTGAATTCTCATCGGTATCATTCGATACTGGCAGGATTAGTAAATTATCATCGGTATCAATTGATACTGGCAGGATGAGTGAATTCTCATCGCTATCATTCGATACTGGCGGGATGAGTGAATTATCATCGGTATCATTCGATACTGGCAGGATAAGTTGGTCCTCATCGGTACCGATAAGGACTGCATGGCATTCTGGGTGAATTCTTGTTGGAATGAATTCCCATGGGATATGTTCAAAAGTGATTCGGTTTTTTAAAACACACTTAAACGATTAAAAGTTAATATCAATTAAAATTATTGCGACATAACTAATTGATATAACTAATTGATAGTTAAAAGTGTGATTTGAAACCGCTGAATCGAGATATTTATACCCTGTTTGTTGTTTTATAATAGAAGATGAAAGATGAACTCTCCAAACTCAAGGAGAAGGTAGAGACTGTAACTATAGCCACGGTTGATGGGATGGATAAGAAGTAATGTTTAAAGGCCGACAATGAGGACTGGACAGGGTTTCAAGTCCGAGGCGAAGTGTGTGTATGCCTTTGTTTGCACAACTCTTGACGTCACATGTCTATAGTTTTTGACCGAGCGGGAGTTGTCGCACTTTATTTAAAGAGCGTAGCACTAAATAGCCAGAGGCTAATAAATTTGTGGCCCTGGAATATCTAATAATATAATACATTGCTAATAATATAATACAATGTGTCCATTGCACAGTACTGATTCAATGTTTAAATTTGTGTTCATCAACAGACGATCGTCTTGTTTTACAAGAAAAACAACTCAACTTAGAAGCAATGCACAAAAAGAAAACCAGAAAAAGAAAAGAAAGAGTAAAAAATTAAAAAAGACAAAGGTCAGTATAAAACATAACATTTTCTTACATTGCTCATTGCAACTTTTTTGTCAACAGGTAGTCATTTAATAAAAAAAAAAAAGGTAGTCATTTTAAAGGAAATTAAAAAAAAATGGTAGCGTCATTGCGAACCTTGTATGAGTACGCTTGCTCCGTGGGCCCTGATACGAGCTAGCATGAATCTGTTCCATTGATCTTTTTTAATTAACACAATGTTTAAAATAAAGGATGGCCTAATTTGTTTTTGGTTTGATATGATTGGTGTTATGTAATAATAGTTATTATAACCAACTTTATGATAATTTATTAGATTGCAGTTTTTGAAGACCAAATTACATGTACACAGGAGCAAGTTTATGATATGTCTGTGCCATTACAGCTTTTAAATTATAATGTAGCAGCACCTAATACATCATCATCCATGTCCACACCAAATCTCATTTCATTTCCACCCATTACTTCCACCTATCACTGCACCCACCTCATCACTTCCACCCATCACCGCACCCACCTCATTACTTCCACCCATCACCTCGCCAATCTCATTAGCTCCACCCATCACCTCACTAGCTTCGTTATTTCCACCTAACAGCACATCAACTCCCACAGTCACAATAGAATCACCAACACCCATATCATTTGATTCACCTTCATCATGTAGTACGACACTGCCAAATTTTTCAAACATCATTTTTAATATACCTATAGATAAAAGGACAACAAAAGAGATATGCCAAAACATTGAAACAAAACTGAATGACCTACTCTATTTTGAATGATGTAAATATTAATTCTGAATAATGTAAATAATGTAAATATTGATTTAAATAGTTCAAATGACCTTATTAATGTAGATATGGTAAATAGTGTTTTAAATAATAATATACCTACTGTAGATAATATTTCTCCCTCTAGCAACTCCATTTATATTGAGCAATCTATCGATGACCTTTTTCTTAAATCTAACAGCTATAGGACATTTGCTAAGAACTTAATTTTTAATTTTGTTCGCAAAAGAGGAAAGAAAGGTTGGGGAGGAATTGCAGTGGGAGGAATTTCAAGAATAAGTTTGGAGAAAAGCTGGCACTGGATAAAGATAAGCTAGGCCAAGTGAAGGAAGTAGTGTTTGCCCGCTTTCCTGTCAGTAATGACGAGAAACTGAAAATGTGGGCACAGTGCAATATATAAAGCGCTCTATAGTCATAGAGAGTACAAAGGAACATGTATTTCAAAAGAAAATATGTAATTTATATCTATTTATTTAAATTTGTTCCATTTTTACTTTAGTGATTGTAACATATTACTTTAAAGTGCCTATGAAACGAAAATGTCGATCCTTGTTTTATTGTACATTATTGTTGTTTGGTCTTTCTCTGAATATTTGCTGTATTTTCTTTTCGCGGTTCGAAAATTATCATTTTCAACAAAATGTGCGAAAAGAGACTGGGCCCTTGACAATGGCTCGGTGACGTCATGAGTGTGTGCATGCCTTTGTTTGCACAACTCTTGACGTCACATGTCTATAGTTTGACCGAGCGGGAATTGTCGCACTTTGAAACCCAAAATGCCCAACTTCATGCGCGAAATAAAAAATGTTCCCGTTGCTCAATTCACTTTTTATTAACGCCATGTAAACAAGCAAATACTAAACTATCGTAGTAGCAAATAAAAATGGGGTCTGTTTTTTCGTTTCATAGGCACTTTAACATTAATATTACAGTATTGCCTTAAGTTGAAAATTAACAAGGCTGCATGTAATTCAAAATAAAATGTGTCATTTATATATATTTATTTATATTTGTTACATTTATAAATTATTACATAAAATAACACTGACATGTTGTTTTTGTTTGTCTTTTCCAGTTTGATATTCAGTGTTCCTGATCAACCATACCTGTTATTTGTCTAATTCATGTTTGTTCATTTTTAAACCACACCGTTGATTTAGTTCAGTGTATGCTCGTTTGTCAAAACTGGAGGAGAAACATTATGCAAGCCAGTTTTTGGAAACACCATAACACCATATACTTGCGGGGAATCGAATGCGAGACCGAAAATAAGGAACTACTACATGTTTTTTTAAGTCCTCAGACTATGTTCATGTTGTTTATACTAATTTGTCAATTTTAAATATTTCTCATACTTCAATTTCTGGTCGTGCAATTTTATTTTTACCTTGTGCTTATCCGTATTTGCAAGTTTTGCTTTTGAATAATTGTCCTAATATATGTCAAGATAATTCTTTTTATAAAATGTTGTGTAATTGTAAGAAAAACAAGAGCTTTTTACAACTTAGGTTACTTGAACTTGAAGGGACTCCTATAACAGATAAAGTAATCAATCAATGTTTGTATAGGGATCTCCCATCTCTAGAAAAAGTTTTAGTGCAAGGTGTTAGATTATGTTACAGTGATATCCGTGCCATTATTTGAGAAAATGGAATGAAAATTGCAAACTGCAAACCTCCACTTCTAAGTGGCCAAGTTAATTTTTTTGATGAATTCACATCCCCAGTATTGAATTCATATGATTTAGACTTTAATTCCTCTCATTTTTTAACCTTCTCTAGCTATTTGAGGATTTTATTCTTGTATTTATTTTTACATATTTCATGTTTTAGTATTATAGGAGACTATTTACACTGCTGATACCAGATATGACTTTTAAATTCAAGTGACATATGAGTGATCATGCAGCTATAGCAGTACTCCTTTTTGCTGTTAAAATTGCTTGTTTGAGTTTCTTTGTTTTGGGGTCCTGTTTTGGAAGTCAGTTACTATCAAATTGCCTTGGTTCCATCATATTTATATCTAGAATATGGGGCATTGTTCATGGATTAATTATACCGTAGCTAGAGTCCAAAAATCTTAGTGGCATGATATATCACTTATCTCACTTCAATGTAAGGGTTAATTCGCTAACTGGTTGCAGATATTTTAAAATGCCACACCAAAGAAATTAAGCATATGAAAATCAATCAATAAAAGAAATAATATAAAAAATAAACTGCATACTGTCAACAGGAGGGAAATTTGCATGAGCATGCGCTTAACTGCTGGACCACAAAAGCGTAATTTCGGAAGTACAAAAACCAATTTAATATAGTAATAACATAGAGGATAGCTCACTCGTGAGAGACATTATCAACACTCAAAGATAAAATTCGTATCTCCAAGCGGTCATGTAATATTCTGTTTAATAAATAATTATCGATGAAACGCAAATAAACCCCAAATGAACGCAGTATTTAAGAGCGGTTAATTTGAAAATCATTCACTTCGTCGACGGAATCAATTTTTGAAGTACGTAGCGAAGACTATAGCGAAGACTTGAAGTTGAAGAAGTTTTGTTTAAAATTGACAAACATGACAGAAAGAACGTTGCTTCGTTGTAAGTTAACTTTTTACAATTTCGTTGTATTTTTTTTTCAAGAAAAGCAAAATAAAAGTTAAGCTTATTATATTGATTTTATTTCTTCAGATTTATCTCAGAAGAAGTATTCGTTGTTAAAATTCAGAGACAACACCCACGGGATTTTCCCAGCCAAAATTATAAAGATGAAAGTTGGCGGTGATCATGAATGTCTGTGTGAACTCGAAGGTGTGTCGTATGAAGCGAACATAATCGCCTTATCAGGTACGATAAATATTAAACTAAAAAAAAACAACCATCTTGGTAGATTAAAATTTACATATACTATAGTAAATGTCATAAAAATTGTTCTGAAAAGATTCTTCACCTTAGTATTTTCGATCTGGTAGGAGATAAAGTAAGCTTAAGTTAAGGATGAAATCTTCGCTGAGTTTTGAAGTCTTTTGTAGTTTCGAAGAACTTGTAAGTTGTTTGAGCAGTTCATTTTTGGCAAATCGATGTTGTCTTTTAGTTGGATCGTCTGGATTTTCGTTTGCTGATCTAGTAGATATATTTCGCATAACTCCAACGCTGCATGCTAATGAGCCACTATAGTAGAAATGGCTACTAAATATGCAAATACCTTTAGTACGCACGGGTAAGCTTTTTGTTGTCTTTATTTTATCACTCCGAAGCCCCATTTACACGATACCGGACGAATTTTTAACCGTCCAAAACGTTGTACGTTTAGACGTTCCGTTCACACAGAAGTGTGGTATGCGGACAAAAATTTTATACCAAATTTTATACAATTAAAGAGACGGTTCCGTGTAAACGGTGTGTACTGGTCAACTTTTTGAGCGGTTAAACATTCGTCCGGTACCCGTGTGAATGGGGCCCGATGCACTACACAGTCATTACACTAAGTTTCACATCAATTAACTTTTACATCATTGATAATGTTCACTAGCTAATCAGTTTCCTCTTTTTACCAGTTATTACTGAATACTAATTCATTCAATTGGTAAGATCGCCTTCATACGGAGTTTGAGCACACTGAATTTCTGGGCTTGATGACTCTTAATTTTAAATCAGATATCATCAAATAGTACAACGTGTCGCTGAGCTAGGAAAGTGCAAAGCTCTACCACTACTGGCTGAAGCCATGCTTCCTATGGAGCGATAGGTTTTTACATGCTTAAACGTGTGCTCAACAATGATTCGACATCTAGAGAGTCTTCGGTTGAATCTCCGTGCCATTATTTGCTGATTCCTTGGCAAGCGTCTAATTTGAGCAGCGCGAAAAGGTGTTAACAAAGGTGGGATATTCCCATATCCCTTGTCCCCCAAAAGCACAACACCACGAGGCATATCATAATTTGTGCCTGGTTCATACATTTTCATCCCTTGCAGATGCTCTGCCAAAGAAAATGCGCCACCTTCACGTCAGCAGCAAAGAGGAAGAAGTTGTCCTTGAAGTGTATTCTTAATATTCCGGATGGGACGAAATACTAGAGAACGTAAAGCAACGTGTTAGTGCACTTACAGGAAATTGGCAAAAAAAACAAGAACTCATTAATTATTACCGCCACACTTCGAGAGAGGCTGCTATCAAGATCATTTGTAGAATCGTTTCCCAAAATGTTCAGAAAGTTCAGCAAGTTGGAAACCAAGCCCAGTCAAGCCATTCCGTTCGAATGTCTAAAACTATAAAGGAAACTAGAACAAGATATTCGAAAAAGTGTCTGCCGGAATAGCGAGCAAGATCCAAGATACGCCACGCAGCACACCTCGAAGAATCAGCCAATTCTTCCTCCAGTGACGACAACACTAAAATTGTTGTTGCAACACAAACAAAACAGAAGGATGAGTCAACCACACAACCCGGAGAACCCGTTGAAGGTTCGTGCAAGAAAAGAAAAAAGGGATCGCAGAGGGAAAAGCTCGCAAGCAAGGCTAACCAGGAACACACTGAAATGTGTTCAAAAGCTATGAAAATGATAGATAAGAAGGATAAAATTCTAGATAAGTTCACCGCAAGCGACGAGCAAACTGATTAGCTAGTGAACAATATCAATGATGTAAAAGTTAATTGATGTGAAACTTAGTGTAATGACTATGTAGTGCATCAGAGTGATATAATAAAGACAACAAAAAGCTTACCGGTGCGTACTAAAGGTATAGTAGCCATTTCTACTATAGTGGCTCATTAGCATGCGAAGTTGGAGTTATGCGAAAGATCTCTAGTATATTCTCCTTTTTGATTTCTTCGACGTAAATGTTTGCACATGATCGATCTAGATTTTACTGTTTGGTGCCGGCCGGTGTTGACGGTCGTGTGAAACGTCAGCTTCAACAATCTGAGTAGTATAGCGAAGACTTGAAGTTGAAGAAGTTTTGTTTAAAATTGACAAACATTGATCAACACTCGAAGATAAAATTCGTATCTCCAAGAGATCATGCAATATTCTGTTTAATATATAATTATTGATGAAACATTTTTTTTGTTTTGAAATAACTTTTACGTTACGATATCAATTTTTCGAAGAAGAGAAATTTAACAAATTTGTTAATTTTTACAATAACAAAGTCAAAAAACATCCAAAAACAAGGAAAAAGTTTGAAAGAAAAACTGTTTCAAGCGCGCGCTGGCTCTGTGCGCGAGCGATTCGTCATACAGTGTGTCTGTACTCTTATTGACAATGGCTGAGAGCCAATCAGATTGCGAGGTTTCGCTCTGTTATTGTAAAAATAGATATTTCATCGATATATTGAAATCACAGGAAGCCCAAGCTGCAATTTTGACAATTTATATAGAGGATATTACACATGGGCGCGCAGAGATACAAATTTTATCTTCTCGTGTTGAATATCTCTCACTGGTTTACTGCGCTCACTCCTGAGATATATTATCAAAACTTGAAGATAAAATTTGTATCTCTGCGCGCCCATGTAATATTGTGTTTAATAGATAATTATCAATGAAACATTTTTTTGTTTTGAAATAATTTTTACTTTACGATATGATATCTTCACATGTGAAGATAACATGTTACCAGTATTATCTTCACGTGTGAATATATCAATTTTTTGAAGAAGAGAAATATATATATTTCATCGATAATTATATATTACAGCACGAAGCTTCCGACTCTGACCACGTTTTTGTCTCGCCATCCTCCAATTAGCCATTAGATCAGATTGGATAAGGGTCGAGACGAAAGTATGTGAATACATAAAGGTGGTCATAGTTGGAGCAACCAATTTATACATCAAAATTAAGTGTAATAGCCTTCAATGAGTTTGTGGTAACGATGCACCATTGTTGAAGTTGCATTTTACAGAGTTTTCAATACGTGTTAAAGGAATCAATGACAGACGAGGACCAGCTATCAACACAACTTTAATTGACTCAATTCAGCCTTGTGAACCAAAGCCTGAATGGTATGTCAATGATTCCTTTTACACATATTGAAAACTTTGTAAAATAATGCAGCTGCAACGATGGTACATGTACATCCTCCGGTTCTGCAAAATAGAAATGCCGGCAAAATTTAAGGGTGAATTTCCTGCAAGAACAAAGTACTAAGTGACTTGTGTTCAAAACCCAAATTTTACCATAATATAAATGCAGTTTGGTATTGGAACGACCTATAACCTATTGCCCACATGTGGACTGATGTCCTCAACAACCCTAATAAGTGTATATAAATTATTCAACATTCAAACATGACTATTAAGTGGCCACCTTTGGGGGGAAATGGGAAGTGGTCGCTTAATACTGGCATGGCATATATGGCCGCTTAATAGAGGCTGGTTGTTTAATATGTATTGTTTATCAAATGTCAATCATTAATATATTGGGTGCTTTATTTATTGTTTATAGACGTTAGTTTCTACAACACTTTCTACTACACACACTATATTTATGTGGCACTGTAAGCTTATACTGGTACATTATATATGTTATAAAATTTAAGAACAATTTTAATGCCTGAAATTAACTCTTTTATTATAAAATACAAATTGCTGTAGTACATTGTTATCACTTTTTCATGAAGAATCGATTGTTTGAATTTTAATAAATAATATGTTCAAGAATAATGAACAATTATTCCCCGAAGTAGAGGTGAATAATTAATTGGTCTAATTAATTGTTATATCATTGTTTTGATAAGCCATTTCCAAAACTCGTGCTTCGTGTTTGATCAGGGATAATTCCAAACACCTCTATATCTCGGTGTTCACAACCCCTGACCAAACACTCGCAGTCGTTGAAATACTACTAAAACCACAAGTTGAAAAAACGCGATCTTCTTATATAATGAGGTACATATGCATGTCATGGATTTCGTCCTTCTGATTGGACAAATTGCTCATTAATTATATATGCATGAGTTTTTGAAAGTTTACTTGCACTGCATGTACAATTTAATTAACACATTTTCTCCTTTTCTAATGCCATTAAAAGGTTCATGTCTGGGCAGGCATTTCTGTAAGAGGAGCAACAAGTGTTGCTATTTGTAGTGTCATTATGGATAGCAACTTCTATCAGAAAATTTTGGAGAGGGATTTGTTGTTGCCCTATATCACAAGGGTTTATAAAGATGGCCATCGTATTCAACAAGACAACGACCCTAAGCATATGAGCCATTCAAAACGACATTGGATGGAAGAAAATAATGTCAATCACTGGCCGACACCACCTGAGTCACCTGTATGTATATATCATATATATGTCCTATTAGTATTTACCAAATCAGTGGATATATCACTGTGTACATTCATATGTAGGTATATGTAATATATTGATAATACTGTGTGTATGGTAATTGTTACTTTTTTGTATTTTCTAGGTGCTACTGAACGGAGATATTTGAAGAATATAGAAGATATTGTATTAAAGTCACTTCCACTTGAAAAAGTAGCAAACTACTATTCCAGTAGAGAAGCAACTGAACATTATGTCTTGGGAAAAATAACATTTTGTGCAGAAATGAAAGAGGTATCATTTTGTGCAGAAATGAAAGGAGGTATCACATTTGTTAAAATTATTTATTGACAGACCTGCTGCCCTTTGTGTGTGCAGGGATGTGTGTGCAGCCGCATCTCATTATAATCATATTTCTCTAGTTGGTCTATCCAGCGGGAAGTCCTGGTGTATCTTGCACCTGAGTGCTTCAGTAAAATATGTTGCAGCCGCATCTCATTATTATAATCATATTTCTCTAGTTGGTCCATCCAGCGGGAAGTCCTGGTGTATCTTGCACCTGAGTGCTTCAGTGAAATATGTTGCAGCCGCATCTCATTATAATCATATTTCTCTAGTTGGCCCATCCAGCGGGAAGTCCTGGTGTATCTTGCACCTGAGTGCTTCAGTGAAATATGTTGCAGCCGCATCTCATTATAATCATATTTCTCTAGTTGGTCCATCCAGCGGGAAGTCCTGGTGTATCTTGCACCTGAGTGCTTCAGTGAAATATGTTGCAGCCGCATCTCATTATAATCATATTTCTCTAGTTGGTCCATCCAGCGGGAAGTCCTCGTGTATCTTGCACCTGAGTGCTTCAGTGAAATATGTTGCAGGGGCATCTCATTATTATAATCATATTTCTCTAGTTGGTCCATCCAGCGGGAAGTCCTGGTGTATCTTGCACCTGAGTGCTTCAGTGAAATATGTTGCAGCCGCATCTCATTATATATGTGTGGAAAGAAGGGGAAGATGGTTGATAAAAAGCTATCGATGTTTGTTGCAGAAACTCAGATCAATGCTTTCAAAGATGTAAGAGTTTGTTTATTTGTTAAAATAATATAAATATCATGTTTAACGTGTCAAGTGTTTATAGCAGTACTAGTGGGGACACGACTTTCAATACTCATATTCACTTCTTACTACATTTCTCACTACATTCTATACATCCAACACTCATCTTACTAGTGTGGACATGACTCTCACACTCACTTCTTACTACATTCTATATTTATATACTTCTTGTTAGGTAACTGTGCTTAAATTTTCATTCTTATCTTGACTAGATATTTTGTAGATGGAAAGTTATTGCTGAAACTCTTAGAGATAGTGTATTTGCTGACGACCAAGAAGACGAAATTGATGTTTTTGATATTAAGGTACATATATGAGTTAGTACATGTACATGTACGTGCTCCATGACAGCTTCAATTACAATGTACTTTTGTTACCTTGCTCTCTGTGACAGTGTCACCCTGTTAACCTTATGTTACTTTGTCATCCTGTTACTTCTGATACTGATACATCCGTGAGAACAACCTATGCTGAGGGTATGTACCCTGTATAAATAAAGCTTATTATTATTATTATTATTATTATTATTATTATTATTATTATTATTATTAGTATTAGTAGTAGTATTATTAGCATTATTATTAGTAGTAGTAGTAGCAAAAGTATTAGTGGTAGTAGCAGTAGTGGTAGTAGTAGTGGTAGTAGCAGTAGTGGTAGTAGTAGTAGTAGTAGTAGTAGTAGTAGTAGTAGTAGTAGTATTATTATTATTAGTAGTATTATTATTAGTAGTAGTATTATTAGTAGTAGTAGTATTATTAGTAGTAGTAGTAGTAGTATTATTATTATTATTATTATTATTATTATTATTATTATTAGTAGCAGTAGCAGTAGCAGTAGCAGAGAGCAGCAGCAGCAGCAGCAGCAGCAGCAGCAGCAGCAGCAGCAGCAGCAGCAGCAGCAGCAGCAGCAGCAGCAGCAGCAGCAGCAGCAGCAGCAGCAGCAGCAGCAGCAGCAGCAGCAGCAGCAGCAGCAGCAGCAGCAGCAGCAGTAGTAGTAGTAGTAGTAGTAGTAGTAGTAGTAGTAGTAGTAGTAGTAGTAGTAGTAATACCTTGCTATCTCTATTTTTTTTTAAGTGCAAAGAATGGGGTTTCTGCCTGAGAGAAGTCTTTGGCCTTTGGCGATTATGGGCATTTCTCAGTGGAACATGGGAGCATGTTGCTTCGAAACTTTCGATCACTTAGACACTACAGCAATCAGGGATTTGAGGCGTCACATAAGCTTCAAAAGATGATGTATAGTAGAGCTACAAACCATCATGGTAGTGGACCTGCCTCATCATGTAAGTTCATAAAACGTTTGGACAACATTGGTTAATAAGAACATTTCATGAAGTCATCACATAGGTCATTAAGACATCATCATCATCTAGGGAAAAAAGGTTAGAAAACGCCTGATCGAAATCTGAATCATAGAAGTCTTAATACGAACAGAACGAAATACCAAAAAATGACTTCATACCCATCCATTCTCCCCATCTCTTAGTTTCCAGATCTCATGCCTAAAGCTATTTGTTTTTGCTATAGATGCAGGCATTTGAATTGTTTCACTTAACCCATGAAATATATACAGGCTATTAGACATTAGTAAAACTTATTTCAATTGTTCTTCTTTGTGTCTATTTGACTATTAAAATTGTTTCACGGATTAGTGCTAATTAATGATATTAATAGAGTGCAAACACTAAAACCATGAAACAGTACAAACTAGTTAGTGCTAAATAGCATCAATGAAACAATAGAAAACAATAGACATTGCACTATCTAGTGCTAAACAAAGTTAGCACTGTTTCATGGTTTTAGTGTTTGCACTCTAGCTCTAATAAAACAGCAGAAAACAAATATATTTTATAATGATCACTAACACTATTGGTTAGTGTAGCCAACTTTTTCATGTGTTCTAAGAGCACTTGCAGACCATAAACCCTTGAAAAAGTCGTGATGTAAGTTCTAAATCGCACCAATTGATACAATGCATTTTTCTACTTATCACTATATTTAACTATACATGTATAGTCAATATTTGCGTGGGTTTATTGTTTGAACCCTATTGTCTACAGTTTATTGTTGAACTAGTACTATAGTTAGCACTATTTGTTAACTGTTTCATGGTTTTGTCGTCTGCACTCCACACCCACTGTAGCTCTGAAAATTGTTATATTTTTTAACAGTGGAACAAATCCTTGTACATCATTATGCCACAAAGTTGCTCTTTCTATGACTGTGTTTTAGAAATGCCAAGGAAGCCATAAGAGAAGGTATTACTCGTATTGTAAAAAAGTGATAGATAGAGTGGTTTTCCTTTGCGTAACATCTATGTGATTTATGTGGCGTACCAAACTGTACATGTGAGTTCAGCGTCTGAATCAATTAGGACTAATACTCATGTCCATGAGCCGAACAGAAATCATAAATTAAAACTTGCCTCACAATTATTTATGAAATATCACTTTCTTAATTTGGAATCCTTGAAATGAATAATAATAATGAATGAATGGCATCTGATGTAACAAGTTGTAACAAGTTGTGCTTCATTGACTTAAGAACGCACCACGGCGTTTATTAAATTTTGGGGGTTTTGGATGCAGCGCTTATTCGGGGCGTTAATTCGAGGGCAGTGTTTATTAACAAATCATTAACATATGTCAACAAAATAAACGTGTTTAAATTTCCAAACTTCGATTAAGCGCATTCGGTGAAAAAATGCGGCGCTTATTCGAGGGCGGGAGGCGTTTAATCGGAGGCGGCGCTAAAACGAGTAAATACGGTATGGCTGATTAATCATGCCACGTGTCGGTATGAACTTGGCCTTAGTTTTTTATTCTTGTTTTGTAGAAAAAAGGTTGCACTTTAGAGGATGTGGTTGGGCGTCAACACAGAAAATCAGCCATTGGCCGTCTGATCACAAACAATGGGTTTTAGCAATGGACAGTCTATTCACTATCATGTTCACTGGCGACCACTTGGAGTATGTCTACAACGATAAGAAGAATTGTGTAGTGTCTGCTGACTTTCGCCCAAAATTCATTTACAAGCATGATCAATGGGAGAATCTATACTCCATAATGCAGAAAGAATCCCACAGAAAGCAAAATACAACACCGTTATCGAGGAAAACAAATCAAAAGAAGAACCGCATTCAAACAAAACGAAAAAACCCCAGAAAAACCTTGTTCCGTTCAACGCGATATACGAAACGACATTCAACCTCTTCAGCTACAGCAAGTAATAGTTTCCAGTCAAGTACTAAGGCTTCGACCTCAGATAACAGTAACAGTTTCCAGTCAAGTACTAAGGCTTCAACCTCAGATAACAGTAACAGTTTCCAGTCAAGTTCTAAGGCTTCAACCTCAGATAACAGTAACAGTTTCCAGTCAAGTACTAAGGCTTCGACCTCAGATAACAGTAACAGTTTCCAGTCTTCGACCTCAGATAACAGTAACAGTTTCCAGTCAAGTACTAAGGCTTCGACCTCAGATAACAGTAACAGTTTCCAGTCAAGTACTCCCACTTCAACCTCAGATAACAGTAACAGTTTCCAGTCAAGTACTAAGGCTTCGACCTCAGATAACAGTAACAGTTTCCAGTCAAGTACTAAGGCTTCAACTTCAGATAACAGTAACAGTTTCCAGTCAATTATCATCCCCAATATTTGTTTCAACCAATCACAATCGAGAATTCTACCGTATCAAGACACTCTACTGTCCTGATATTCTACGGTATCAGGACACTACTGTCCTGATATCATATATCACGGACAGTTGGTTAAAATGTGGTTCTAAATAAGAAACCATTGTATTTTTATATTACTTCTGGTCATTTTAAGGGAAAATATGTTTCATTCAAAAGATAAATAAACTTTTTGAACAAAACTGCGAACGATTGAACTTTTCCCGGGACCCTTTTCCCGCCACTTCTCAAACTCACGGACGCGTGCCGACAATATGCTAATAAGTTTGTATTTTGAAAAGATCGTCCTCGATGTTTTTAGTGAAATTCTTTCATTTCGGCGAAAAGAGTGGGATGATAAATAAATAATCGGTCAATTTTGGTTCGATTCGGCGAAATATCAGAACTCGTTAGGTCTTGCCATGGGTATTTTGGCTCGACGAACCATGGCTCGACCTAACTCGCCCTGATATTTCGCCGAATCGAACCAAAATTGCCCGATTATATATAAGTACTCCCACTTCAACCTCAGATAACAGTAACAGTTTTCAGTCAAGTACTAAGGCTTCGACCTCAGATAACAGTAACAGTTTCCAGTCAAGTACTCCCACTTCAACCTCAGATAACAGTAACAGTTTCCAGTCAAGTACTAAGGCTTCGACCTCAGATAACAGTAACAGTTTCCAGTCAAGTACTCCCACTTCAACCTCAGATAACAGTAACAGTTTCCAGTCAAGTACTAAGGCTTCGACCTCAGATAACAGTAACAGTTTCCAGTCAAGTACTCCCACTTCAACCTCAGATAACAGTAACAGTTTCCAGTCAAGTACTAAGGCTTCGACCTCAGATAACAGTAACAGTTTCCAGTCAAGTACTCCCACTTCAACCTCAGATAACAGTAACAGTTTCCAGTCAAGTACTAAGGCTTCGACCTCAGATAACAGTAACAGTAACAGTTTCCAGTCAAGTACTAAGGCTTCGACCTCAGATAACAGTAACAGTTTCCAGTCAAGTACTCCCACTTCAACCTCAGATAACAGTAACAGTTTCCAGTCAAGGACTCCCGCTTCATCCTCAAATAAAAGTGGACGGTTTGTACCTAATGCAAGTAGCTGTTCTCAACCAACTACTTATGCACACTTGGGTAACTTTCACTCCTTTTCTAGAGGCGATATGGAAAACTGTGCTATTCCTCCCGTTGACTGGACACTTAACCCTTCGTATGTGAAGATGGTAATGCTAACATGCTCAAGTGAGGTGACTGACGTAGGGTCTTTGCGCGTCCGCCCGCCTAGGTACACAGTTGATAGAGCAAGAGAGATTTATATAGAAAGTAGTAAAAATAAACTAAGAAAAGACGTCATTGATATCGATGAAGTAGAAAGTAATAATTGTGTTGGTGTTAAGATTGGAAAACTTGGAGTTTTTACGAGAGAAGGTATAATCAACTTTGTGAAATTGCTGAAACTAAGATAGATATGAAATCAGAGAGAAAGTGGATGGTGGAAACTCAGGATGGCCTTTCTCAATATTCCAGTAACTTGATTTTAAACTATCTTAAAAACTTTCGTCCATGTCACATCTTATGTAAAGCAGGCAACGCAACTGTAACTGCTCGGGCACTTTCCTATCTGGCATTAGAGAGAGGTACATTGACGACACAGTGATAGATTTATTTCTAGCTCGCTACCAAAGACAATCAAATCAATGTGTTTTGTGTCTTCCTGCACACGCATTAACGTGGATACAAACAAATAATGAAGAATTTACACGCAAGCGTCTCCATGAAGTTGTTAAAGACGTGAACACCACCTTCTTAAGGTTGATACTCATCCCTGTAAATTTATCTACGGCTCACTGGCTCATTGCTCTAAAAATGTTAATAAACGAATGGCATTATTCGATGATGGTCTCCAGTGGAGTCCTCCTCCAATTTGGTACGTACATCGGATTATGAAAGTTTAGAATTCTGAATTCCCACAAGCAGCATGTTTTAATCTAGAATAATGTGGAATAATGTTCGCAGTTATTCACGATTTAATATACTGGTTGGGATGCTAGGAAATTTTGAAAATGAACCCGGCAACAAATAATTTTAACCCCTAAAAGGTACAACTGTCATACCGGCTGTCATATCTCGGGTATCTTATTTACTGACAAACACCCTAAATGGTACCGGCTTAGTTTCTTGTGGCCCATTTAGATTTGTGATACCAAATCGCGAATCTGGACCCCTAAAAGGTACGACGAGCATCCCAACCACTTTATATATGGGAGTCCCCCCCCCCCCCCACCCCCGGGATATAAGTATACCGCATACGATACAAATATTAATTATGAGATATTACAGTCTTTGAGATATAAAAACGGATGGAGAGTTTTCCGTGCGGCGAAATGTTGTAGATATTGGGATACCATATAAATTCGACTTCTCGAGTAATTCTTCCTTCGCCGGGCGAGATAACTATTTCTGATACGCTGGTCGGGTGTTGTTGCAGGACGTTGGACGTTGTGAAACGCAAGCCTGCCCTTTGTTTTGCTGCAGCTATGGCGTCATCTGCACTTCTGAACACTTCTGGTTGTATCTCTTTACCATGACGTAAACTACTTTTACATTGAAGGACAACGCTACTTTGGTCGTCAAAAATGTCCCTAAAGATGTTCATGTCGAACACTTTATACGAGTAAGTGCGTGTGCGGTCGTGGAACATGGGCTGTTTGTAGTGCTTCACTTCCCGAACACGATGAATGCTTTCTTGTCCGACTTTGTTTAGCATATGTTCAAAGTATGCCTTCGGGACTCTGAAATCTTCGATATGATGCCATCCAGCTGATGAAAAATAAGTTAAAACCCACCCATGATTATCGATCTTGAAAAATCAGCGATGACAATCACGGTGCCGGAGCAGTCACATTGACAGTACTATAGTCAAATATAAATGAAGGGTTTTATATCACACAATAAATATAACACCAATCAGCTAATACTGAAGTTAGATTTACCTTTTGCTATGGGGTTGAGAGTTCCCTGGATTCTCTCGGCTGTTGTGGCCAGCTAATCCTTATATCCGTCTAAATTTGTCAATGTGGCTGATTGTGGTGTTTCCACAACGTTTCCATCCTCAAGAAAAGACCCTCCAGAAAACTCGATGGAAGTGTGGTACTTTTGGTGATGTTTTTTTAAAGCATGATTTGTTCTGAAGCTCTTAACTGAACAGATATTGCATACAACCGGGAATGACATCGTAAGTTTCTCTTAGTCAGGATCGGCAACCACATGGATAGCGGGAAACTGATGTCAATCAGCTGTTTGGAGCTGATTGACATTTGAGAGCGTCGGGTCAAAAGTCAGTTTATAACTGATCAAGCGCTGCTTTTTGAACATGCTATTAAAATTCAGTTTTACAGTAACCGCGTCGTGACCGTCGCGTGGTGTAAATATAATTTTAATGTAAATATGTAGTTCTATGCTTGTGTATATATAAAAATACGCTTGTAAACCAATAGACCTAATCGGAGGGGGGTGTAAGGGTTCGCGGTATTGCGTTATTTTTGGTGCGGTTTTGCGGTAATTTTTAATTTTAAACCTGTGTATTGCAGTTTTCAAAGAATGCGCGGTTTGCGGTGAAAATAGTGTATGCGGTGGATTCACTCGGATCTCAGGCCGAGGCAATTGTCCTATATGTCAGCGCTTCAGCTTTGATATTAACTGATTAGCGTGCTCTTGGGGGAGGGGGGAGACAGGCTATGAACCATAACAAGCCGCAAGCCCGGTTTTTTTTTTTTTGCGAACAGCGGGGAGACCTACGTTACCATGGCATTGACCACAGACCGGATATCATGTTAAGCTAATTATAGCGGATTAGTAGTCGCCAGATTGAGTGAGTACTGTGTGGTGTTGCTGGAAGTGCGAATTGTGTTAGAAATCTGTCTTCTCGTTCATTTGATCTAAACCAAAGAAAGTGTTTATGATGGGATCCAAATTAAATTGGATTATGCCGTATTTGGGAAGTAGAGATCTTTACGCGGTAAACTTGAACATTCTACACTTCTGCCTTGAACAAGATGTAAGCTCACGTAGTCTTGTCGCTAGCCGTGTTTGCGAGTTATGTTTATGCAAGTCATTTCTGAAAATCTGGCTGACGACAAGAAATGGTATGTCTTAAATACGAGCCTGGGTGGTATTCCTCCAAGAAAATTCTGCCAGAATGAGCTTTTTAACTTGTTTAAGGACGAAGTAAGATGTCTTCCCGCTCGAGAGTTACAAGTACATGTACAAAATGGCGGACAAACAGTGTCGTTGAAAAGGCATCCAGATGTAAATGTGTACGTTGGCTCAACGTTTGCCCTGATTGCTGGAAATATAAGAAGAAGAATTATCAGTGATTCAGTGTTGCTGAACACGGGCGTATTTTGCAAGATAAGAGATTGGATCAACAAGCAATCGCTCGACGAAGTAAGTGATTTAAACTCGAGCTCTGAGTCTTCGTCATCAAGATCTTCCACTTCCAGTCATGCAACAACTTCCGACTCTTCGTTTGAATCGGACGATCATTTAGTATCGACCCCTAAATTTGAAGACAAAAAGTGGAAGATATCTACAACTACAAGAAAGAGAAAATTGGCGCCAAATATTCCCCCGCCAATATTTACGTCCTCGCCAAGTACACCAACATACGTGAGCTCGAGCCCTAGCTCTTCGAGTTTCGAAGACATCGAAGACTCGAACTATGATCCATTGTATAAAAAGAGAAAAATAAGACACAAGGCAACTTCGCTAATTTCTCAAATTAACGATATCTGCCATGAAAACAACGAGGAATTAAGCAACATAATAGCAAGATGTTGTCTTTTGGAACGCCGAAACACAGCCAAAACTGGCAAAAGCAATGAAATGATGCAGGATATTTTTCTGAAAGTTGAAAAGGAAATCGGAATACATGAAGCTTTTGAAAAACTTATTCCTGATGATCTTTGGAAGAACAAAGTCCAACAAATGACCATCCCTGACTGGCAGCTCCTTCTATTGAAGCTAGAAGTGCCCATATCCGACGACAACTGGCAAACTATCTTAAATAGAACTCATCTTGGAAAAGGCGGGGTGAGTACATTGGTGTATAAGACTTATATAAATTATTAGCTTACAATCTTGGACAAGATGTGTTGACGCATTTCAAATTCAGTAATATTTTTTCATCGATACGCAATTAAAAGTTATTTTCTTTACATACATAGTAATTTAACACCCCCCGATCAAAGTTAATAGTAAGTGGCAGCACCGGTTGTTTGTGTGGGGGGGGGGGGGGGGGGGGGGGGGGGGGGGGGGGGGGATCTAGGGGGGGGGGGGGGGGCAAAAAATATCTAATTGACTTTGATAGCGGGATTTTCAAAATATGTCCAATATTGTATTCATTTTCTTGGGTGACATATGTGCCTTTGTTTTCCTTTAGAGGTCTTCTGAGAGAAATGTACGCAGGTGTTGCTTTCAAAAAACAGCATGAAAGCAATCAAGAGTATGATATTTAAAAAGGTGGAAGATCTTTTTAGTATCACTGAAATTGATGATGAGACTATTCCGGGATATGTTGTTGGGCTGGAGTCTGTGATATGTTGGCAAATAAGGGAGCTCCGCCTCCAAGGGAAATGTCAGAAAGAAGTTCAGTTGAATTTAAAACTGGATGGTCGACCATTTGGTGGTAAGCTAGAAGATCAATTTGAAGTACAAATTATTTGTGTGTGCATTTATTTTTGTGTTTTACATATGTGACAGGAAGAAGCCAAGTATTGGTGGGTGTAATACCAACACACACAGTCAATTGGTCAAACCACAGCTGCAAATCTTTCTATCCTTTAGCAATTGCAAACTGTAAAGAAGACAGGTTAGCAGATATAATTATTCCAACCAATTGCAAGCTAATTATACCGTAGAAACCCGGTTATAAAATATTCCTGGGGATTACACATTACTATTCCCAGGACACTCTACATACAGTGCGTCAATTTACATTATTGTAATATATAGCATTGTTTGATCAGGGGGGAGGGAAACTGCCCACCCTGCCCGTGCTGTGAACGGCCCTGTTTATTGGATATTACAAAACTCATATTTGTATATGTTAACTATTAAGCAAGTGCATGTTATCAGTTTAAATATATTACCACTGAAGAAGCCTTCACTGGCGAAATGCCTCGTTTGTCATTCATTTCCTGACAAAGTCATAACCTTTCAATTCATATACAGTGTACACTGGTTTGCAGAAATGTTGTAGTATACATTTATACAAGATACATATTGTATATAATCAGTAATGAGATACAAGATATCTAATGAGATACAAAGTGTGAAACATCGCTTGTAATTCTTCTAATATATATATACCGGTATATCAGAATCATCAATTTTAGATTAGTATCACATCCAGCAAGGACAACACAATAATTTTCAGCACTATTTTTAGCATGTTTAACATTTTGCATCTCATTAGATATTTGTATATACATGTATACAGTAAATATGTTTATTACAACGTTTCTGCAATCGAGTGTATATAATATATACAGTCATTTGCAAACATTCTGGCCTCTGCGAAATATTAATATATTGGGTGCATTACGCCTGCATAGTTGGTAGAAATATTTAGTATAATGTTTATTTTATGTTTTTATTTTATTTTGCTTCATTTAATAAGTTAGGAAACTCATAATAGTATTATTTAATTACCCATAATGCACCCATTTATTGATATATTGATATTTCATGGAGGCCAGAATTTTTGCATTGGACATGTATTTGACATGAAATGTATTTACAATCCTTGTTTATTCTAGTGAAAACTTGTGCGCTCTAATTTCAAAACTAAACATAGAGAAAGATTCAATTAAAACACATGGCTTGTGTGTTGATGGTCAAATGTACAGTATCGTTTTCAAAGGTAACTGTGATTATGTACCATGAGGAGCCCCGACCCCAACTTTTTTTGTCCCAGCAGGATAACTGTGATGTGTTTGCCTAGGGTTACTAGTTCGCAAAGCCAATTAGTCTTGGTCCAATAAGGTTCGTTCTACTGACACATTAATCACAGACAATTCTTACACAACATGATAAACAATTGCGGGTCATCGACGAGTTTTGGCGCTAGAATCAAAATATAATTCTTTGTGAGCTTTATTTCCACTGTTGAGGTTGTCTAAAATATGGAAAATGTCACCTGGAAATGTGGGTAAGATATTCGTCGAGTACATTCAGGTATTGCTCGTCTGACTTTGAGACAAATACGGGATTTTATGCTGCAAACGTTCTGAAACCGACACAGACTAATGTGACTAATCGTAGAGTACTCAACTTTATATTGCTAAACCCCAATGCTTTTGGGTGGCGCACCTGAAGGCAGGGTAGATTGTTCGGGTGGCACGCCTGATATTCTATGGGTAAAGCATTGAACTTGAAGAACTTGAGGACACAGACTATAATACTAATCGCAGAGTACTGACATAACTCAACTTTATATTGCTAAACCCCAATGCTTTTGGGTGGCGCACCTGAAGGCAGGGTAGATTGTTCGGGCGGCACGCCTGATATTCTATGGGTAAAGTATTGAACTTGAAACACAGACTATAATACTAATCGCAGAGTACTGACATATAAACTCAACTTTATATTGCTAAACCCCAATGCTTTTGGGTGGCGCACCTGAAGGCAGGGTAGATTGTTCGGGTGGCACGCCTGATATTCTATGGGTAAAGCATTGAACTTGAAACACAGACTAATACTAATCGCAAAGTAGGCTGACAACTCAAGTTAATTTGTATTGCTAAACCGGCAATGATTTGTGGCGGCACGCCTGACTCGCTCGCTCGATATTCTATGGGTAGAGCATTGAACGTTTGATCAGTATCAATATTATTTTAATAGAGACAAAATGTATCTTATTCACTAATTGGCCATATCTTTCTAAAATCAGTAAATATAAATCTACGACTAGTTATTCATGTCCCAGCATGAGCCTGGCCTTCACCGATGTATCGGGTACACTACCCCGCTGTGTTAATCCACCACAAATATGCATTTTGTGAGGCTTTTTTTGCTGTGCAAAACAAAAATGTTAGGGTCGGGGCTCGTCATGTAATTGTAAAAATTTTATGGTTCATACATATAAGGACAAGAAAACATTGTGCTAAATGATTATGCTAAACACTTATTCATTGCATTTATTGATTTTCAGTTACCCTAGATTTGAAGGCTCTCTATCTACTTCTAGTGAAAGAGGATGATCATGAATTTAAGCTTGGAGGAAGAGGATTTGATGTAGAGTTCTGTTTTTTCTGTCAGGCACTAAGGGTATTAATTGATAACATTATTTATTTATTATTTATTGCATTGCACATGCAATAGATCTCAATGGTAATAGTATAGAATATTATTAGCATACCAAATCACTTGTTGGTCGGCCAGGGTTTTTTTTCTTTCTGTTTTTTTTGTTTATCTACATGTATGTCAGTTTTCTACATGTAAATGTATGTTTTATCATGTTCAACAGAATTGTTCCTGTGAATTGGGTCCCAACTCTGTGTGTCTGAAGCATTTAAGTGAAGTGAAAGCTAACATTGGAGGGTAAAAAGTCAAAATAATTTATCTATTGATCTTATGAACAGGGCTTAATAAGCGGCAGTTTACGGTAGCATACATATATGTAATATATAAAATCACTGCATGATCAAATAAAAACTGGACTAAATAACCAAGTCTGTTTTCCATTTGGTTGCCATGCTAACTCTGATCAAGATACAACTGCTGTGTTAAGAGATCACAGAAATGGAAAACATGAAACCCAATGTACATTTGAATTAATCATTCAAACATGAATTAATTGTTGCTGTCTCTTTCTCTCTTCTAGTTTTAAGGGTATAAGAGATGACTTGACATTTCTTTTGGAAGAAGATCTATCATCAATTAACATATGCGCTCTTCATTGTGAATTACGCAACACTGAGCAGCTTCTTGGACTTCATGCTCATGGTATTGGAACTTTGGATACCTGTAATGAAGTTCTTGCTAAATATGGCCCTGAGACCTCAGGTGACAGAATTCATGTTAAGATGAAAGAAGGACAAAGCACATGTGTAAGCAAGCAAAACATCAGTGTCTCGTCATTTTCAGGTAATTATTTATATGTTTTCACAATGTAGAATTTATTATGTAGTTCTTTTCTTTTTACAATTTTTAGGTCACACTGTACACCTTATACTAATCAACTTAATTATTATAATTACATTAACACACTAGAGAATTTGAAAACAAAAGAAATTGAACTACATGTAAACAACATGTATTTTATACATACATGTATGTCAAACTTAAATACACGTTAGTACATTGTAGTTCTTGTGTCTAATTGGTCAAGAAGGCACAGCAGCAAAGTTGATTTGATTTCTCTAGGGTCTGCCTTGGGAAGCATTTAAGTGGTCTTGGGACCAGAAAACACACTGTTTCCCTCGGTCCGAGTAATTAAGTGTTAATTAAATAACTGCATGTTGCTTCATTAATGTTACAGGTAATACTGAAAGGCGCATCCTTGAGAATATTGAGGAAATTGTCAGAGATTCATTGCCACATGAAGCCCTCAAGAACCAAAACCTTGATCCTGAAGTTGCAAAAGACACTATTTTGAATAAAATGTATTTCTGTGGTCAAAGAGTTAAGGTATATGTAACTAGTACCTTATATATAGCTAATTGCATAATCGTTGTCGGGTCGAAAATCATGAAAGCTATGACCACAAGGAATTCTGGGAAATTAAAACAGACTTGTAGGAGTTTAGTTAAATAGCTCATATACCTTCAAAACTACGAGAACATTGAATATATCTGCATGTAATGCGGGGCATGAACTGATTTCCCATGCATCCTTGCGGTCTCAGCTTCTATGATTTATGATTTTCAACCCGACAATGATTATGCAATTAGCTATATATAGTACCTTAATGTTAAATGTATATAGTTTACAGTACAGTATTGCAGTATTTGCAGGATGTTTAAGTCATACATGCACATGCATTTAATTTGAATCCTGCATGCATGTACATGTGTACATGTATATCACTGTGAACCAAATGCCTATACAGTAAATATTAATTTTGCAATGTGAACGCCTTATAAGTACATTAATAATGAACAAGCAGATGACGAGAAGCCTAGCTGTAGCTCATTTTAAATTTAATTAAGACTTTGTCTGATGAATGTTGGTCAGTGAAGGTTGATTGAAATATTAAATTCAAGTAAAACTCATCTAAAACCTTGAATTGTTCATTATTAAAATGTACATGTATGCCCAGAAAAACATATTAATTTAGACCTACATGTACATTAATATCTATAACATGATCAACACTTGACTTATATTCTGTTATTTTACATACAGTACTATAATGACCTGATCAGCAAAGGGACCTACACAAGGGACTTTGGAAAATATGAAAAAACAATTCCCTTGCCAGGATCAGGTATAATTAAAATATATTTAGTATTTAAACAAACTACGTGGTCTATGACTGTATCCTACATTGAGATTGGCTACGAATCCAAAATTTCAAACCAAAACATTATATATATATATTATATATTATATACATGTATTACAGTCATTTGCAAAAATTCTGGCTGCCACGAAATAATAATAATAATAATAATAAACTAGTTCTTGAGAACGCATCATACATAGTCTCAATATATCAGATATCAATATATCGGGTGCATTATGGGTAATTAAATAATACTATTTTGAGTTTCCTAACTTATTAAATGAAGCAAAATTTACAAACAACAAACATATGACTAAAATAAACATATACTAAATATTTATACCAACTTTGCTGGATTTAACCCACTTTAAGATAATTTTTCGATTATTTAATTACCCATAATGTACCCGATTTATGATATATTGATATTTCGTAGCGGCCAGAATATTTGCAAATGACTGTATATATAATAGACATATGTACAGTATACATGTATATATAACTGACTGACTGTTGTATTTTTTACAGATGTCCAAGAGAAGATGCTGGAGAATCAAAGTATGTGGGAGAGTAAACTTCAAGAAATGAAAGAGAAATTGACATTATTCCATTCTCAGCTGGCTCCAGGTCTTTCGAATCAAAAGGGAAAGAACAATGGGAAAAAGAGAAAGGGGAAAAAGATAGACAAAGCAGTACACTTGGATGGCTTGTCTGACTATGCAGCTGAAATTACTTTTGAGTTCTTTCTCAAGGTAAAATTTTAAAAATAAGACAATATTATACATAATCTCTTAATCAGTTTATTTTATCTTAGATATCAATAAATAAATGTTGATTTAAGTGTCTAGAGTATCCTACATGTAGCTAGCACTTGCACACTAATTTAGGAACACTACAATGTAACTCTCACACAGACTACCACTACATTCTAATATTCTATGCATACAACTCTCAACTCACTAGTTTGTTTTTACTCAAGGGAGGGAGACCAGAGTACATGTACCTCGAGAAAAAAAAAACCTTGAAACACTTGGGAGAGAACGAGCTGACAAACTCACATATGACACCCATGTTCAGGAATCGAACCTCAGGGACCACAGACTGGTGACAGACTCTGGTGCTCTCACTGTGCGGCCACCCTTGCTTCCCACAAAAATGCAAACAGCTTTAAATATACATGTAAACAAGGGGGAAAAGCATAAATTAATTACCGGTACAGTTATACTCTCCCAAGGAAATAACAAAATTAATAATAATAATAATAATAATAATAATAATAATAATAATAATAATAATAATAATAATAATAACAACAACGGTTTAATGACAGTATTTTCACCGAAGTGGCTCTTCATCTCCAACAAACAAAGTAAAATAAAAATTAGCTGGGATCCTACATAATTCCAGTGTCCATGGATGCACTTGAATTAATTGTGTGTTTTAATAACACAATATAATATTGCTTTTGCTGTAGGTTTTCACCGAGTGGAGAGACATTGCTAAAGTTATGAGAAACAGCATGTTTGATGTCAATGATGAGCAACAACTAATTGATTTGCATGACTTGCAGTTATTGTACATTGTACATTAAATAAAATTAAGCTACATTGTACATGTACATGCAAACTTAAAGTAAATTCAGGGCTCAGTCTTGAATGTACACCATCAAAATGTACGTACATGTACATGTACGTGACCAAGAACGTACTACATGTAGCTGTAGTTAATTGATTTGTGAGATTACATTATACATGTTGTCAGAGAAAATACCTCCAATTAAATGACGTGACAAGGGAATGTGACTAGAAATCACAAAAACGTATTCATATTGTTATTATCATATGTGTACTGTACTACACAGTGTATAAGTTAGTAACAGTATAAACACTATATATAAAATACTACACGATGCTAACTATTTTTTTCCTCAATTATTGGAGTACTTGTGCTCTGCTAGCTATAAGCCCTGACACTCAAATAAAGTTTATTATTATTTATCATTATTCCTAAAATGTATTTTCTAGTGTAAAGAATGGGGTTTCTTGTTGAGAGAAATGTTTGGAGTTCATCTGGGAACTGGTGACTATGGTCACATGACTATTGAGCACAGCAGTATGCTGCTGAGAACATTTGGAAGCTTGAGAGAATATTCCAACCAATCGATAGAATCCGCACATGCTATGCAAAAGCAGTTATATTCTAAGGCTACTTCACATGACCGTCATGGCCACACATCATCCAGTGAGTAAAACACAATATTCTTACATTATTGAAGTTAGTTAGAAAGAATAATGCACAGAATTGTGAACGATAGAATGTTCAACATGATCTATGATTTTCACAACTGTCAAGTATATATATTTAGAGGTTACCACACTTGAGCGAGTGGGTTACCAGGATTTACCTGCACGAGTTCACTAACAATGAACTGCACGAGGTGTAGCCGAGTGCAGTATGAGAACATTTCGAGTCATTGTTAGTGAATGAGTGAAGGTAAAATCCTGATAACTCATTAGCAAAGAGGGCGTTAACATTTTTATTATTCAATTTGAATACATTGCTGAGGCAAGCTAATACTAACTAATACTAACACAGTGGAGCAAAAGCCGTGGATAAAGAATAAAAGATAAATAATTTATACCACAGCTTTTGCATCACGATAATGACGTCGCCACGGTTTTCACGTCATAACCACACGTGCCGTGGTACAAATCAATCAACCAGAAGATCGGAATTTGTACAATGTATGAAAATTGAATAATAAAAGTCATTACATAATTCATTTCATATAAGTCATTCTCTTGCATACATGTAGATATAAAATAAAATGATTCATCTAACCATTTCACAGTCAGACAGATGCTAAATCATTTCTATTCGGAAAGGATGCTTTTTCTGAGGTTGTGCATGAGAAAGGCACTGGCATGTCATGACAAGGGTGAGGATTTATTTTATAACTTATGTACATTCACATTCATACAATAAGTCATGTTGTACAATTTGAGCATGTTCTATTTTTGGTTATTGCTTTGTATATTTGGATTACCTTTTTGTTGTTAGAGTCGTTTTCATGTGAGTGGGAAACCTACGGCACAGAGTTACGGTCACAGTACTGAATCGAAGACATTCTATTGAACCAATCACAGCACGGCTCACAATCATTGCTCAACCCATCAGAATGCTTATAGACACGGCACTGTCACGGCACGGTACCAACCGTACCGCAACTACTTCCCACTCATACGAAAACGACTCTAATGCTGCTGTTGTTCCTTGCTATATCTGTAGGAAAGCCCTTTCACTTTGTTGGTTGTGGTTGGTCCATGAGTCATGCCAAGTCAATTTCATGGTCCCCAATGGATGTTAAGTGGATTACAGAGATGGATAATCTCTTAACAAAAATGTTTGGCAATGACTTCCTCTCCTACACTTGTGAGGAAATAACTAAAGTGGTTAGAGTGTCACCAGAGAGTGAACCTGAGTATGAATATAATCATCAAGAGTGGGAAAATAGTTATTTCTTAGACCAGACATCTCTAGATGATTCCTTGTCAAGCAGTGGCAGTGTGGAAAGTGTTCCTCCATCCATGACCACTGTTCCTCCACCCAAGACCACTGCTGTTCCACCCAAGACCACTGTTCATCCACCCAAGACCACTATTCCCAAGGCCACTGTTCCCCTGCCCAAGACCACTGTTCCTCCACCCAAGACCACTGCTGTCCCACCCAAGACCACTGCTGTCCCACCCAAGACCACTGCTGTCGCACCCAAGACCACTGTTCATCCACCCAAGACCACTGTTCATTCACCCAAGACCACTGTTGCTCCACCCAAGACCACTGCTGTCCCACCCAAGACCACTGTTCCCCCACCCAAGACCACTGTTCATCCACCCAAGACCACTGTTTATCCACCCAAGACCACTGTTCATCCATCCAAGACCACTGTTCATCCACCCAAGACCACTGTTCATCCACCCAAGGCCACTGTTCATCCATCCAAGACCACTGTTCATCCACCCAAGACCACTGTTCATCCACCCAAGGCCACTCTTCCCCCACCCAAGACCACTGTTCCTCCACCGAAGATCACAGTTCCCCCCAAATTATGTCAACCAAGTGCACCCATGGTTTTATACCCTGATCTTAGAATGTGCTCTAAAGGAAATCTTACAAGAAGACAAATGGCTAGTCTCACAATACCCCCAGTCATGATGTTGTCAAAGCAAGATCTTAGCATAGTTCATGATCCAGTGCGACTGAGTAATCCACTGGTCGCACCTGCTCGGCCATCATCTTCCATTGTTGATCTATGTAGAAAAATGTTTCATGAAGCTAATGGTAAATCTCTAGCCATTAATAATTTGAGCAGTGATGAAACTGGAATTCAGGTTGGAGGACTAGGAGTGTTCAACAGACATGCTTTAGATGTATGGGACACTGCTTCACAAGCAGCCTCTATCAAACAAAATATCAATAGCGAACTGAGGTGGTTGAAGCAAATGAAGGCAACCTTTCCTCTCCATCAGTGCAGTAAGATTGAAAAGCTGCTTTTAGATTCAAAGCCACACGAGCAAGTACTTGCAGTGGGTGATATTATTGTTGATACTCATGATCTAGCAACTCTTGTAGATGAACGATATCTGACAGGCTTTGTCATAGATGTTGCTTGTTTAAAGTTAAAGGAGAAAGCAAAGAATGGTCATCAGACATTGTTCTTGCCATCTACATGTCAAGTGTGGTCATCTGTTGGTGATATCAACTATCTAAAGTCCAAGATCTCCTATTTCTTCAAAGCAAAATATCTTATAGATATAATGTGGGTTTTGACACCAATCCATGTAAATGGAGCTCACTGGGGACTGCTATGCCTGAATCTCAAATCTGCAAAGGTATATTATGATGATGGCTTACACTGGAAACCACCTAGTACTATTTTGGTCAACGTTAAAGTGCCACTACGATGTAATTTGTAAAAGTTCTATAAATTGCACTTACAAAAGTAGAAGTGCTCTATTTTTACCTGTCCAAACCTTATTCTCATACGAGACCGGGAAGTCATACTATTTATCGTCTGAAGTTTCGAATTTTGAGGCCGCCATTGAACGAACGCGAGCCAAAGAGCTAATCGATATTTTAGAGGATGTGACGTCATATACTCAAGACACCAGAATTTCGCGCCGTATGCTTTAGTAGTTTTCACGAGAGTTTAAATCGTGCTTCGTAAAATTTAAAATAATTGTCCTTAGATTTCACTCACAAATAGAAACGCAGTAGAATTACAATGCCTCCTAGTAGGTGTGTGGTCCAAGGATGCAGCAATACGGCTAATCTTAAAGCCGGTATTTCAATCCATGCTTGTCCAGTTAACCCAAATATTTGCAAGCAATGGGTTAGATTCGTGAATACCCATCGCAGTAACTTTAACCCACAAGATCGTTTTCCGATTTGCTCAGAGCACTTCGAAAACAAGTGCTTCTCGAGATCTGTAATAGTGGAGGGACACAGTCGACGGCTTCTACCTGGAGTCGTGCCTACTATTTGGAAAAAGTCATCGGTAGATCGAGCGGATATGTCAGAGAGAAGCCGCCGCAGGGTAAGTTATTGTGTTTTATAACTTTCATATTGATGTATGTTTAGGTACCTTTCTAAAGATAGTTTTCACGGCTGACTTATGCCAGATATCGTTAGTGAGAGATATATTGTCATGTTTAGAGTGAATCAAAGTTTACTACAAGTTTGCTGTGCGTGCGGCAATCAAAACACCATATTGACTCGGTGAAGTGACAAATAATCATATAGTCTCACATTTTGTGTTCTACATCCATACCCCTAAATGGTATAATATCTTGCTCTATGCAAGCATTTATATGCAAGTATTATATTTATATGCAAGTAGTTCCTTCAGTTTTACGATGCGATAGGAAACGATAATAATTTCTCAGTTGAAATCTAACAGGTGAATGAGCGCGTCGCGCCACTAGCCTCAGCTGATCGCGCTCACATGGGTAGTGTTTAAATACACGATAGAGTTAGCGAGCTTTGTTGTTATCAACAGTGTTCGCGGCAAAACTAGTTTAGAAATAACTAGCATTCACACAAAACATTTATAGTTTATGAATTTCGGCAACCGTCATTACGTTCAGCATTCAGATTCAGAGGTCTGGAAAAAGTTATAACCGCACGAAGGAATGAAAAAGACACGACAACCTAGCTGATGTAAACACTACAATGGAGATAAACGATAATTAATAATAATAATAATGTTGTTGTTTAGGGACTGAAAGCCATAATCAAGGAAAACACATTAAATATCGAGGACAAAGTGTCCGATAAAAATCAAGAGGTATTTATAAGTGTTCCAACGTACTATTATATTAAAACGGCGAAATGACCGGCATTCTTATAAACAGACAGAACGTTGAAATTGACATGATTGCCCAATGTTTCTTCTCATCGTAGACATCTGAAGAAACGCAAGAGCCGGAAAACACAAATCATAGTTACACAAATGAAGTGAGTGAAGTATAGCCATTTCTACGAATTTAAATTTTAAAAACTCTAAATGTTATCATTTTGAATATTTTTTTTCCAGATAAATGAGTCTTTGGAAATAGCCGATGAAGATGGCCATTCCCAAGCTACAACTAGTATGATAATAATTCCCCCCCAGATCGACTGTGACAAGTGTGCTGACCTGAAAAAAGAGAAGAAAAATCTTACCAGTAAATTACAAAGATTACAAAGTAAAGTAAAGCAACTCGAGTGCAGTTTAAAGCAGCAAATCAAGCACAATGGGTCAGCACAGTGGAAACAATTGCCAGAAATGATAAAAAAGAAATGCAATCTACAGGTTAGTTTTATATATGTGGTGAAAAACAACTAACGTTTTAAATTAGGTATTTAATATATCTGATTATGAACCAAAACCATCATGGTGATTCAATAATAAAATATATGTTTTAACAACTAGGCGTCCAAACAGATGATGGCATGTACGTGTACCAGCAAGACAACATTGATTGTGACGATGAAATTGAAGACTTAGAAATGTTAGATCAGGATGATCAGGATGATCAGGATGTAAAAGATGAGGAAGACGACGATTGTACATGGACCCCAGAAGAACTGGAGGATCTATATAAAGAAGCTGGTGATGACAATGAAAGTGAAGAACCTGTACAAATCAAGTGAGTTCATTGCATAAAATAATATTACAATTTAGTATAAATCTACTACTAGTGTTCCATTGCAAATCCTGCATTCTGATTAGCTAATTGCTATCTATCGACTGATAGCAAGTAGATATAAATTGGCTTTTTGAACACAAAATCATGCACACATACCTAAAAAAAAAAAAAAGTTTTCCCTCTAATATATATATTTCATTTATTCTTTCAGCTTGGAATACACAAATAAAAACATAAGGGAGGAACCCAAAGGAATAGTACTTCTCACCAGACTGCTGCTTCTGTTCCAACACTGTCATATTTGCTTTTCAAGCAAACCGAAGGTCAACATCCAGCAACTTGGAACAATGCTTAAAATAGTTACAACTTGCCATAGCTGCAAAGGTGTCTTCACATGGACCAGCCAACCATATCTTCTTGGTCGGTTTCCCGCTGCAAACCTGTTGCTTAGTTTTGCCATATTGACAGCTGGTGCTTCTACAAACAAAGTACTATTGGTGCTACGACACATGGGTGTATTAGTCTACCATTTCCCTACATACTATTATCACCAAAGGCAGCTATTAATTCCATCTATTGTGTCCTTCTGGAGAAAATATCAAGAAAAAATGTTGAATTCTTTAAATGGGAGAGAGGTGGTTATAGCTGGAGATGGCCGCCATGATAGCATGGGCCACTCAGCAAAATATGGGACATACACCATATTTTGCTGCACAGCTGCTCTAATAATACACCTAGTTGTAGTGCAGGTAAATATCATAAATATGCTTTATGCTATAACATACAATGGGGGGTTTTGACGTTATTTAATAAATACATATACAAGGAAGAAACAGGTCCAAAAGGAGTTTCCTGTAACCCTCCCCTAGCTAGGTCCATGATAGTGATTTTAAAACATATTGACGGGTTTGGTGTGTATACACAAACCATACAATGTACATGTGAGTTCAGTGTTTACATACGTGTATTTATCTACAACTTGTATCTACACTTTACTTATGACAAAGAGAGCACACTGCAAGATCAGAGTGTACAACTAAAAATAATTATCTCTGTATCCCATATTTCAGGCAAATGAATGTGGAAGCAGTTCTGCATTAGAATTTGAAGGTCACCAAAGAGCACTTGGCTTCCTCTTAACAAAAGGAATGATCATTAAAGCATTCATCAGTGACAGACATGGATCTATTTGCAAATGGATGAGAGAGGATTGCCCAACATTATGTAGACAACTGGGAAAACCTGTGATTGACCACTTTTTTGATTTATGGCACATTGCTAAAAGTAAGTAGACCCCTTGCAGTAATTTCCATTCTGGGAGAGAAAACAATAACATGTTTTGCATATGAAAACTTTTCCATTCTCAAGAGAAGAATTCTATGCAATGTATGAAATATTGGAACAACTGACAAACAAACAATGTTGAGAATACACATCTTTATGTTATTATATTTTTTGCTTTAGAAATCCAGAAAGTTTTGATCAAACTCAGTAAAGAGCATGGTTGTGAATTAGTTGGGAGATGGAGAAAAGCCTGTGTTAGACATTACTACTGGTCAGTTACGTCAACCCCACTCAAGATGGGAGAGGTCATCATAGCAAAGTTTCATTCCTTTCTATATCATATCCTCAACAAACACAAAGACCTGCCTAACCCACTGTTCAATGAATGTGCCCACAGAGAAAACATCACACCAAAAGTGTGGTTCACTAAAAGTAAGCTGTAACATGTTAACAAACATATTGTAAACAACAATAACACTCCTTGATCTAACTCATTTACAATTTCCTTTATTTTAAGAATCAGAAGCCTATGAAAAGATTTGTGACGTCCTACAGAATACCACGCTAGTCAAAGGGATTAAACAGAGTTCACCACATGCACAAACAAGTTGCTTAGAAGGCTATCATTCTGTTATAAATCAATTTGCGCCAAAGATGCATTCATTTTCATACTTGGGCATGCTTAGTAGGTAAATATAAATGTACAATGTAGCACTGGCTAGCACTATCCAAATGAATGGATTAATCACTCCTTATTCAGTCAACAAATTTACTGGATAACAACATTTATAACCATATCCACTTAACAAAACACTGAAATAAATTATTATATAATATAGTGATTTACATTGCAAATTGTGATTAACCATTCATAGGACCATATTGTCAGCAATACATTTCAATTATAATCTACAACGAGATAGCAAGAAAGACGATCAAGGCAGAGCAAAATTAAAAGTGGTCTACCCAAAATTCAAAGGTGGTGAGGCTACTGTTAGAGAAATGAAAGTAGAAACAAATTATGGTAAGAAAACCATGTCTTACTTACTGGTGCAATTACCTTATTAATATATCAAAAGTATCAATGGTATTTATTTTCCTTTTTTTTTTTTAATAGATTATGTTAATGAATTGTTTGAATGTCTAATATCATCGCCTCGTGGTGAACTTAAACAAATTAGAGATGATCTTATTGAGGAAGTCCCTGAGCCACTTCACAGCATGTTAGACAAAGAAGACAAAGAGGATGCCAAAACAAAGTACTTAGCCAGAAAGGAAAAAGAAGTTACCATCTGTCCGCCCACATGTTCAGGTATCTTTTATGCACAGCTTGGCTAAGATATGCAAAGGACATCTAGAGGCTGGTCATGAAATGTGGGCTGTTTTAATTTTAACTGTAATTATTGTTAATATTGTTTTCAGAGGCTGAATTACAAGCACTTACATGTACAACAACCAGGAATGATGAAAGCCACACACGAAAAGCACCCACTTGTAGAACTTGTGGTAATCCCAGAAAAGGCCACAAGAGGGGACAATGTGTTTCAAATAACAGTTCATGATATTCTTACTACAGTATGTCAGTACACCTTTGGCTTTGTAAATATATGTATAAATTATTTGCTACAGTTCCATGTTTTGTTTGTAAATAAAGATTTAAGTTAAAAGCTCACCACTACAGTGGCATGATATCTATCAAATGGCCTCTTCTAGTAAGCTTAATTGATCATTGTCATCGCTCTGTTCTTCTTCTTCTTCTTCTTCTTCAAATCCACGATATTCACCCAACTCGTCGTGGATTTATCTTCTTATTGTGTTGTAAACACAACAAGGGAGAGGGACACTGTTTGAATGCCCAATATATGTTCTATAAAACCTAGAAATGAAGTAAAAATGTGTGATCAATTGATGGTCATAACATGATTAATTTGTACAGTACTCGTAAACCATGCAATGGAATTTAAATTGTTCCACTTACTCTGATTCAGTAGTACGTCCTTCATCACAAAGAACAGTATATGATCGTTTTGTTTTTGTTTTTAAGCCAACTGCCGCCACTTCCAATACGTACTTATTTAGGCATACATCTCTGAAGGCAGGGTGAAGTGTGATGCATATTTGGGGTTTTGGTCCGCCATCTTCTCAGTGCATCGGTCAACTCCAAACAACATCTACATTCCTCTGGAGCAATTTGAGCATTCACACCTACAGTAATAACGGATTGATTACTATGACCAGAAAAGAGAATAAATTCCAGTTCGATGCATTCGATAAACAGCAACAAATCGGGTTCATGTTACTGTAGTGTAGGCTTACGTACCGTAACTCCATTAATGTTTTGCCCAAATATCTTTCTTCAAGTCGAGTTTCTTCTTCCTTTTCCTTCGCAACAAAATTATCATACTCTTTCATTTCGTCTTCTGTTGCTACAGGCTCATGATCATCCTCGCTATCTTCAAAATATTCAAAAAACTCTTGTGATTCGGTCGAAGCCATATTCATTTCTATAGGAATCTACCAACAAACGCGCTCTGTGTTGATTCTGTGTTGAGTATATGACATCACAAATATTGAAACCGCTGGAAAACTAACGGGCTCACATACTCGCGATCTTGTAATGGCGGACAGTATTTTGGCGTTGTTCAAACACAAAATTGGGAAGGAAAAAACTAATGTGGTAAATATTTATTTACATATTCGGATTTATTTGATCTTATTTATTAGCTTTGAATGTAAAAAAGTGGAAAAGAAACGAGACAATTTACATCGTAGTGGCACTTTAAAGCACTGCTGCAATCATTCAATAAAATATGCAGAAATGGCAGTCAAGTTTGATTGTAACACCTGGGATCTCTCTTCTCCAATTCAACAGTTTGGTATGCCCACACAGCCACCAGGAAGTGGTAGTTGTGGAATGGGAGTTATTTTGTCTGTGCAAAGCTTTTTAGATTGTCCATCTACAAGCTTAACAACACCTGTCTTCCATTGGAGTTTCAATGAAATTCTGAAACATCGCAAAATCTTGATGAACAATTTTATGGAATGGATTATGTAATCATTAGATTACCATGCAACGTTTTTTTTTGCTTTCTCTACCTCTTTCTCTCTCTCTTTGCTGTCCAAGTCATAATTATTCATGATCCATTGGTGACACTGTTACATTTAATCTTATAATCTCTATTAATAGCTCGGTGCCTTTGGAACTTTCAGGCGACCCGCCCAAGTTCCATTGGTGACACTGTTACATTTAATCTTATAATCTCTATTAATAGCTCGGTGCCTTTGGAACTTTCAGGCGACCCGCCCAAGTTCCATTGGTGACACTGTTACATTTAATCTTATAATCTCTATTAATAGTTCGGTGCCTTTGGAACTTTCAGGCGACCCGCCCAAGTTCCATTGGTGACACTGTTACATTTAATCTTATAATCTCTATTAATAGCTTGGTGCCTTTGGAACTTTCAGGCGACCCGCCCAAGTTCCATTGGTGACACTGTTACATTTAATCTTATAATCTCTATTAATAGCTCGGTGCCTTTGGAACTTTCAGGCGACCCGCCCAAGTTCCATTGGTGACACTGTCACATTTAATCTTATAATCTCTATTAATAGCTCGGTGCCTTTGTCAGGCGACCCGCCAAGGTTGAACAACAAATTTGATTTGACATTATTTTCATATGTTTGTGTCCCCATTATATAAAGAGAGAGAAAGGAAGAAAGCTACATCTAACATAATAAGCTAAGGAACACCCGTCAACCCACCAGATTGGAACAGCAACATCATCCACAGTAACCACATTAAGCACATCATCCACAACAGCTACTTCAAGTGACGTTACACCACTAAAAACTGGCAAGTACATGGTACACACATTTTTATTGGACAGTCTTCATAGGGCTTTTCAGGCCAATAAATATGAAATATAACATATATATCAATATTGATTGATTATTGGCAAATTATTAAGAGTAAATACAATGCAACTTTACATTGCATATGCCCTATAACACTATGACGTCATATGTAAACATGCAATCTTTGCACAAATGAAACTCCGATAAATTGCATTTTTATAATTTAGATAATAGTAAATAAATATCGAAGGATATAAACATTGATTTATAAAAATTAATAATTTGAAAACCATGCAGATGACATATCGGGCAAATAAATATTCGACAGCAGAGAAAAAATACTAGTTCAAATTCGTATTAATGTTCTTTGTACGTATAAAATTGGTCCGGAGAAAAGCAGTGTAGTAAATAGTTTTATAAAAGACACAACACTTTTAAGTTTTTGAGAGACATGTTTCGGTAGTACATCTACCATCGTCAGTATAAAGTGGAACAGATTAACAGCATACCAAGGAATATAAATAACAATCGAATTAAAAAATAGTGGTGTGAGTCATGGGAATTATACAAGTAGCTTAAGGTTAACGAGCTTGACTAATTGCGAGCAATAAAATTAAAATACTGATGACATAATTATTTGTATATAATTATAATAATAATTATTATATTTTTTAGGAACAGCTGGAAGAACTAGGAGATCTGCAAGCATCAATTTTGGAATAAGATGTGAGTAACAATCAATCAATCATAATAACCTAGCTATCATTGATAAACTGACAAGGTGTTACGTATGCATGATTATACCAATACACCACATATACTTCACGGTTGTCGCGATCTAGTAGCCTGATGAACAATGGTTTCAAGTTGACGTTATCATTGGTGATTTCATAACATTCACCGTATTTACTCAATGCCAACCTCGACTTGGAACCATAATAATAATAATAATAATATTTAATCTTTAAGGAGGAAGCGCCCATCACATAACGTGGTTTTCAGGGAGGTCCTCAAATAATATACAATAGAATGAAAATTGTTCAATTGGCTACTCAACTGAACTGTGAAGTGGTGTCCTAATTAATATATTATCTGTACCACGTCAAGAAGGTAATTGTTGACAAATCTGATCTGGTACAGCGAGCACTTGGTTTATGTTCAAAGAAGAAAAGGGGAAAGAATGTGTAAATTTTCCATCAAGTTTGAAAAATGTTAACAAAATAAATTGTTTTTCAGATGAAGACATAGGATCAGCGGAGAGCGATGACAGTGACGTGGAAGGTAGGTATATGTATATAAGTAATTTAACAAAACAAAACATTAAGTACTATATGGTAAAATGGAATTCAGTCTTGTGCACAATTTGTGTTACATGCATACATGTACATAAAACCACTCAGTCAATCATTTATTTATTTATAATTTAAAAATAATTCCCAGGAATATTCTTTTCTAAAGAAAATGAAAGATGTTTGTTTTCAATCATATGTATATAGGAATAAAGACTTAATTTCCATCATATTATATGGTCTTTTAAAACTGCAACTATACATGTATGTATTATATACATGCATGCATGTTGTAGGATCTAGATATGTATAGTCAGCGGTTTCACGTATTTTAGTAGTGACGTCAGAACCCATGTAATCAGTCAGCACGAACGTATAGTCACGATGAACTGCTAGAGCCGTCAACATGAGGTAAATCGGATTAGTTATGTAGCTGTAATAACGTCATTTGGCAGTGATATATATATATTACATCGTTGTATTTCAGAACCGTCAATTCCGTCAATTTAAGTTCGTCATGTAAACCCATCGCAAGGAATAAAGTTATGACCGACGCGTGTTTCATGTGAAGAAGTCTAGCAGTTATAGTCAGTAATTTATGTGATCGTACACATGTATCTTTGTCAAAATTATATATTTATTGAAATCAACAGTTGGGGAATTGGCTCAAAAACTTGCAGTTACTCCAACTCTCCATCTGTAATTCTATTATTCAATAGTTGAAATCTTAATTAATTATAATAACATATAATTACATGTATAGTATAATAATATTATAGCACATTCTGAATGATGATATATATATATCTTACTTACTTTAACTTTATTTCGAGCTCAACTTCTTTACTAATCAATTCATTTTGTAATCCACTTGAATTGACTTAAGTGAATAATGCCATACATGCATATATACATGTTGGTACTATATATATACATGTAGTACCAACATGTATACATGTTTTTAACTAAATGATGATATGCTCATTTTGTCATTATTTCAGTATCAAACTTTCATGGAGATGGAATTAGAGGTAAACTGAAATGAAACAAAAAGTGTAATACCGTTATATTTATATGATAAATATTGAATTAAGTGTTCTATATAGATCTAGGAATATGATATTGACTACATGTAGCTCGATATATTATTTACTTACACGTAATAACCGAGTGCGGCTGTTCAGTACAGGAAAATATCAGTGACTCAAGAAACTAATTATATATAGAATATCTTACAGAAAAATAGAATGTTTTATAAATTTAACAAATAGAAGATGACCCTGATCAGCTCCGTGCTTCTATAGAAAAAGTATGCACTTTATGAGGTCTTGAAAGCTGCTAATAGATGCATGAGCGAAATGCGAGTGCATTCAGAAGCTTTCAATTCCTCAGAAGTGCATTATTTTTGTATAGAAGGATATGGAGAGTCATGATCTTCTATTCACTTTATAATATAAAACTAGTTTTAAACAGGCTTTAATTCTGCTTTGTTGTCACTTCTCCATGCTTCTAAACATAATATTGCACGCTCAGTTACCAATCAAATCGCACGTTCTTGGGAGGTACACATACATGTAGTTTATATTAAAAAAATAATAATACAGCTCTGTATACTTTTAATTTATTAGCTATATAAATAAGTGTTTTGACAATATTGCAACATTCTGAACTTAATCAATTTGTTTGCTTTATTGCATGTATTAAGTGGGGACTATCAAACAAAGTAGTATCAAAGATGAATATGAAGGTACATATAAGTATTATAACATTATATATATTGAATGTTTCAATACTATCTCAAATATACAATATTACATTAGTTATATATTAAATATACTATCATTTATTTTCTTTAATTAGTTTATTTTTAGAGTTACCATGTACTGCGTCTGTGGGTGTTTTGGACTATATATTGGTATTCAATGCTCATGGTTGAGTCTTAAGGTGGTCCGTACCTATTTATTTTGATAACAGACCTGATTTTCAGTCGCATATGTTAGCATCAAAGCCTTTTCCAATTTCCGAGATATTAAGTGTTAAGGATTACCAAAAAGATTGGTCCAGGTCAATGTAGTCATTAAAACATTTTGAGTCCTAAATTTAGCACACATTTGTATAGCGACATCTAAGGACTAGATTGACCTGTGGACCAATCTTTCTGGTAATCCTTAACACTTGTACACTTGCTCATAGTAATACGAAAAAAATCCATCTTGTTTTGTCTGATTTATGCCACAAATCTTCTATTAACCAGGCGCTTATTAAATTACCCTCACGTTAAAATCAAAGGAATGCCGATTTTTTTTTACCAAAAAAGGACGATACACCCAGACTGTTAGAAGAGAGGTGCTTATTTAATTCCCTAAACCAAACAATCGGATTATCTCGTACTAGTTCGTAAACTTCATTATCAACATAGTACGGAGAAACGAAGCCTATATTGAAATGTAACAAATGGTATGTCAGATAACTCGCTGAAATTAAGGTATGACTCAAACAAAAGTTAATGTACCGTACAAGTACATCGTAATGACTACGAAAGCAATATTTTAGAAAAGCTATTTCAGATCTCCATGTCAACTTCAATTCGAGGGGGCGCTTATTCGAGGGGGGCGCTTATTCGAGGGGGGCGCTTATTCGAGGGGGGGCGCTTAATAGAGGGGAGGCGATTTAATTTGAGGGGGCACTTAAAAGAAGATTTACGGTAAGCATTTTCTCTCAAAATGATTTTGAAAGATTGGCGATTTCTTAAGAAATACTATTCAAATCGCACAAACTTTATTACTGCTATGATTCAAGGCTTAAAGGGGGACTAGTACGTAAATCGTTCAAAATTTGATTTAGCTGAAACTTCACTGAAATAATCTCAAAGACCCATACAATCACTGGTTAATTTTTTTTCTCAACAATTCCAATGGAAAGTAATACATTTTTATGAATCTTTAGAGGTGCCAGTGACGTCACTGACTCAACCCAAACTCAGCTCCATACATTTCTTTGTATTTTGTAATCAAAATATCTGAACGGTTTGTTCAGATAACAGCTCTGCACTGAAGAAAACTAGTCAAACAATCAATCCTTAGCACATACAAGGTAATAAAACTCCTTCACACAAACGTTTAGCTTCATAGAAATAAAATAATTCAAGACATTAAACATGAAGAAATGTATGGAGCGAAGCCGTGATGATTGTTTGGGTTGAGTCAGTGACGTCACTGGCACTTCTAAATATTCATAAAAATGTATTACTTTCCATTGGAATTTTTGAGAAAAAAAAATAACCAGTGATTGTATGGGTCTTTGAGAATATTTCAGTGAAGTTTCAGCTAAATCAAACTTTGAACGATTTACGTACTAGTCCCCCTTTAAAGACTCTGTGCTCTAAATTGGAAAAGGTTTTGATGCTAAAATATGCGACTGAAAATCAGGTCTGTTATCAAAATAAATAGGTACGGGCCACCTTAAGACTAATAATTTTGGTACCTGTATTTTTGTCATTGATTTCTGTAGATAGACTAGTTGTATTTGTATACTAGGCATCTTAGAGTTATTGTAAAAAGCATAGATAATTTGTTTAATGTGTTTTTAAGAACTTATTGTTATTATTATTATTATTATTATCATCATTATTATTATCATTATTCAATATCATATGTATACTCATTTGAGAAATATGTAATTAATGTGGAGCGGAATTTTATTATGAGCTAGACGTGTAAATTTAATTAACACCACACAGTTTCTATGAATTTATATTAATCCAGTTTTGAATATACCTTAATTTGCAGCTACAGAAAAGGCATTGTTCACAGCCACTTGTGAGGACGTGGTAGTGTTTCGGGGCACTATAGAGGAGGTAATTGCATATGTCATAATCCTAACGGCTGTCAACATGGCCGAAGGAGTAAACGATAAACTCGATTAAATATTATCTAAATTAGCAAAACTAGACGTGATCCAAGAGTCAGTTAAAAAGATTGAAGTATCCTTAACACAACTAGAAGAGAGGACAGCAACTTTGGAAGTGTCTGAAGCCTCGGCAAGCAAAGACATAGAAGATCTGAAACAAAGCGCAACGTTCTTAGGATATCACTTTGATACGTCTCTTAAAGCTCTTCAAAATCAATTAGATGAATCAAACGTCAAAACGGAGGAACTACAAAAAAGAGTTCAAAGCGAAGATTAAAGAATACGATGAAAGCAGCGAGAAATTGAAGATGAAAGACCTCTACCTGGAGGCATATTCGAGAAGAGAGAATTAGTCAGGGAGCATGTGTAATCCCGTGGGAATTTTGTGCTGAAAGCAAGCCACCTATCTAGATGTGTTAAGGGGACACTAAGGAACAAGAAACATGTTGTCGGCAATTTTGTAACTCGTACCGACGGCCGCTACGGAAGGTTTAAAATGTGACGTATATGGCCCAGCATGGAAACGAGGCTGGTCCATAAAATGCGATATAACCATCGTTAATTGCAACAAATCGTTACCGAACTTACTCATACTTTACATATAAGTGTATCTGACACAACTAAGAAACTTTTAAGTAACAAAGCTGGTCACGTGAGCATGACAGCATGGAAACGAGGCTGGATCATAAAATGCCCTATAACTTATTTTGAATTGGATAAAATTTATCCAAATTCACCCAAATCAATGACATATGTGATCGTTACACTACCAGACCGTAAGCTGTACATTCTAGACTGCGATCGGGTACGTTATATTGGTTTAGGGGAGTCACGTGATTAGCATGGGAACGAGGCTAAGGTACAGACACTTTCGCCATGTATGTGGATTTCATCAAAAAATGATATCACATCATTTCATAGCGTACGACCGTTGTCGAACCTTTGTCGTGTTCTTTTTACAAAAACTTAGACAAATATGTCCATTGAGAAACAGTGAAACATGGTGCCATCCGAGGAAAACATTGATCATGTCACTGTAAGAGAACTCGTACTGCCCGACAGCTTCCTTGGCAGACCATGACGTCCCGCACAAAATGGGAGTGATCTTCCTTGAGGTCAACCATTTTGTCATTGGCTATCACTTGTAGTCTTCCCCACTAGTGGTCCATGTAAGAAGCGCTTGCGTTTTTTATTGGGGACCAAGATGCTGCATTTTCTTGACTGGATCCTTTCTTTTACGAAGTGACCAAACAACTCGTTTCCAATAGTGCTTTGCTCTTTCCTCATGCAGAGAATGGATTCGTGAAACGTCGGATGCTGGTGACCAATTTCTAAATGTTCTTCTCCAGTGGTGCAACCTTACAGAAGTAGTAAGGTGGTGATGATGTGTCGGTGTCTTATAGATGAAGTACCCGCCACCTGTTTTGCTTTCTCTGCTAGACTCTGGCGTTGGAGTTTACCAACTAAAGTGCCCCGCCTTCATTGACCGGTTGATGTGTTTCAGGGCATTATCTGCACCAATTGCACATAGTTCTTATTCACAACCCAGTTTCCTTGCCGAAACTCCTCATAAATCTCTGGATGCGTTTCATGTAACATCTGCATCTCTGCTAAGTAGACGGGAATCACGGGCATAGTTCAGCCTGTTGCATGTGAAAAAGTACTTGGTGAATTCCTCAAGAGCTTCTCGATTCGAATCGAACCACTCGGATAAATGATATCATATATTATTATTATTGACAATCCTCGTGTACTGACAACCTTAATCAATGGAATATTGTCTTTGGCTAGCATCAAATACCCTCATTCTCTCCACGATTTGGCATGTACCTCTTCTACTCATTCCTTGGAACCATCAGCTGAGTGCAAACATCAACAAGCTCAAGACTTTGCTAACTGCTCAAGACACTGCAGTACGAATTCGGATCTTGCTGGGAAAAAAAAGATTCCTGATACATTACGAACAGTGTCTGTAGGGTAATCAGGTGAGCGGTCTGCCCTCTCTTTACGTGGTTACCATCAATGATTTGTTTGACCGTTGTTGGACCGTACAGTTCTGATTCTATCCAGCACATGTCAGTCCAGTCCACTGTTGAACGTTCCGATTGTTCGTAGTTGGGCCATTCGGCTATATACAGTTCGATGGGATGGAGTATAAAATGACTTGGATCCTGTGGCGAGCCATTTGCAGCTTCTTTGCCAGTTGGTAGAGCCCTGTGTCAAGTGAAAATGACTGTCTTCCTACTAAGTCGGATCTACCACCTTTTTCTTGATCTTCTGGGCCTGCAATAGAACAGTCAGTAAGGTCTGCCATTCGTGCGCTGGTGCAGCAGCAGCAATCAGAGGTGGTGCTCCTACTCGTGTCACATGCACAGGCATTGCATTACTGATCAGTGAGTTAATTGTATCCAGACCACACCAGGATTGTTGTACTCTTTGCAGGCTGATTCTCCAACTGCCCTAGAGTGCTCACGATATTCGTTTGTGTTCCTGTCACTTGCGTGCTGTCAATTGGAGTTCTGGTCAAACTACGCCCGAGAAGCCATGCCAAATATTGCATCCTGACTCTTACCGGAAGTTCATTCTCAGCAAACAGACCAAACCATGGGTAAACAGGACTGAAGGGCTTTGAAGGAGGCTTAGGACATTCAAGGAGGCTTGTAATTGACTCAGGAAGCTCTTTAATTCAGTTGAGCGACTCTGGTCTGGGGTATCGACGTTCAAGTCTGGTTTCTTGTCTTCAGGGACACTCCTTTGCTGTTCCATGGAAGGTGTGCTTCCCTTCAGGAGTGTCTTCAGCAAAGTCCACATTGTCGAACGAAAAAAAAAAAAGACAGATATGCCTGCCCTCCACTGTCTGGAGGTATATACAGCTAATTCAAAAAACGTTGTCTTAGGTTTTGTTGCATATTGTATTTTGCATTCCCTTTAGACCGAAGTGCATTCTGCATGGAAATGGATGTGTGTTTTCTTCTATTTTGGGATTCCAAAACCCACAAATAAATATCAGGGAAGCCCTGACAGTCAACCATGATCTCAGTTTCAGCAACGCAACGCAACGCAAACGAACACATGTCATGATTGATCAGTCCATTATGCACTTCGGTCTGGGAATGCAATATGCAACAAAACCTAGGACAACGTTTTTTGAATTCGCTGTAAACAACATGATTCTGAACCATACGCTTTCAAGAGAACACTTGGTTCGATCTGCGCCTATAGCTCTGAGGATTCTGTTTTTATCAGCCAACATCCCAAAACCGTGTAGCATATTTATCAACGCTTTACTTTGGACTGCCTTGTGGACAGCTAGGCCAACAGCCAACTGTTGTGGCATTTCGGCTGTCGACCACCTAAGAGTTTCTGACTTCTTGTTCTTTATTTGTCGTACTTTGAGCAAGATTCATTGCGCGCTTATGCACCTCATCAGACTTCTTTTCAGCTGAAAGTTGTTTGGACCTTGTATGACCCACCTAAAGAAGCTGTACAGTTTCATTGGCAAATTATGATTGGAAATGTTTTCTAGAGACCCAGTTGAGAAACCACTAAATCAGCCCCGCTTTCACGTATTATCAGTCGATCACGTGACTCCCCTAAACCAATATGACGTACCCGATCGCAGTCTAGAATGTACAACTTACGGTCTGGTAGTGTAACGATCACATATGTCATTGATTTGGGTGAATTTGGATAAATTTTATGCAATTCAAAATAAGTTATAGGGCATTTTATGGTCCAGCCTCGTTTCCATGCTGTCATGCTCACGTGACCAGCTTTGTTACTTAAAAGTTTCTTAGTTGTGTCAGATACACTTATATGTAAAGTATGAGTAATTTCAGTAACGATTTGTTGCAATTAACGATGGTTATATCGCATTTTATGGACCAGCCTCGTTTCCATGCTGGGCCATATACGTCACATTTTAAACCTTCCGTAGCGGCCGTCGGTACGAGTTACAAAATTGCCGACAACATGTTTCTTGTTCCTTAGTGTCCCCTTAACACATCTAGATAGGTGGCTTGCTTTCAGCACAAAATTCCCACGGGACTTTCTTTTACGACATTTGCTCCCTGACTAAATATAAAATTCTTGAATATTGACGAGGAGGAGGATGAAGATGTCGAAGGACGGATACGAGAGTTTATGAGAGACCAATTAAGGTACAATGATCACGACATGGTTGAAATACAGCGTATACATAGGAATGGCAAAAGAGTTGGATCCAAACCAAGACCAATATTGGCCAGGTTCTTACGGTCAAAAGATTGCGAGAAGATTCTATCCCTTGGTTATCGTCTTAAGGACACAAATTACCAAATGTTCACTGACCTGCCTTACGAATTGGTCGTAAAACGGAAATCGCAGATGTCAACCTTTAAAAAGGCTCGCGCTAACAAAATACCAGCGTCGTTTAGTAAATCCGAGCCAGACAAGCTCTTCATCAGAGGTAAATTATGGCCGGTGGGTCAAGAACTCATAATTTAGAATTGAAATTCATTTATGATTGTCTCTATTTTTTGTTGATACAAGCATCTAATCATTAACCAGCGCAAACGATTGTTTTAAAATCTATGATTAGGCGGAGAGGAGACAAATCTGCGCAAAAATGACTGTCCCGTTTAAATCAGCGTCACGTTTGTGTTTATACGTGTCTACAATAGTCTTCTTAAGACTTAGACTTAGTTATTTTTGTGCCACTGCCAGTTTTGCCAGTTACATGTATCTAAAGCACACAATTATGATGCTCAATGAATACATTTAACTTTAAAATATTATCACTAAACGTCCGAGGCCTAAGGGAATATAAGAAGAATAGAAAGATGTTCAATTGGTTCAGTAAACACGAAGCTAATAATGGTATCACCTTTATGCAAGAAACGCATAGCACTTCAGATGTAGAAAACGAGTGGTCGAAAAGAATAGGGGGTAAATTAGTTATGTCACATGAGACTTCCAACAGCAAAGGTACAGCCATATTATTTGGAAGTAATTTAAGTTATTCAATCAAAGACCAAATTGTGGATAAAAATGGGAGATATGTGATAGTGTTGTGTGAAATACAAGGTAATAATTTCTTACTCATTAATTCATATCTTCCAAATTATGAAAAAGAGCAAGTAACTCTTTTGAAAGAGATTTTAGAAATAATTAACAACGTTGAATGTCCGATTGATACTTTCATTATCTGGGGAGGCGACTTTAACTTCATATTTGATATTGATCTTGAAGCTTCGGGTGGCAACCCATCTCTTAAGTTATGTTCTATTGAGACCATGGAATCAATCATGCTCGAATGTGATCTTTGTGACATATGGAGATTGCGCAATTTAAGTTTGAAACATTTTACTTGGAGAGGTGTTGCCCAAGGCCGATCTAGTAGAGTAAATAAATTCCTACACCGCAGACTAGATTTTTTCTTTGTATCTGATGAATTACAACCTTATGTTAAAAAATGCGACATTATTCCAGCCCCTTCAACAGACCATTCAGCTATAACATTGCAGCTACAATCATTTCATGAAGACAGAAGAGGGCCTTCTTTCTGGAAGTTAAATAACTCGCTTCTCGAAAGAGAGGAGGGTTGAAACTTCCAGATTTTGGTGCTTGTCTTAAAGCGAATCGAGTTAAATGGGCAATACAATTAATAGAATCATCTAAAAAGGAACCAACGACATGGAATATTATCCCTTCAGCGTATCTCGAGCCAATTGGGGGATTTCAAAACAATTACATGTCAATTTTGACCCTTTAAGGATACCGGAAAGCATCTCTCCTTTTTATAAAAAGGTTTTAATAAGCTGGGCTGAAGTTGCGAAAGATAATATTAGTAATGATCCGTCACTAGTTTTTGACCAATTTTTATGGAATAATAAATACATACAAATTGATCGTAAATCGGTGTTTTATAAAGATTTCTCAAAAATTAACCTAAACAAAGTTGTGGACCTTTGTGACCAAAATGGTGAATTTACGTGGTCACACGCTAAGAACATGGGATTGAAAGATAGTGAGTTCTTGCAATGGGCTGGAATAGTTCACGCAATACCGGCGGAATGGAAAAAAGTCTTGAAAGAAAGAAACATTGTTAATAATGAAAGTCAAAGAAAGAGATTTATACAGCTAGGTAATAAGAAAATTGAAATAGAAAAGGTAAAAAAACAATCCAGATTTATCAATGGCTTATCAGCTTGAAATTCAAATCGCCGTCTTCCCAGACTAATGTAAGCAATCGTATAAATCAGAATTGTCAATTAGATTGGGAGAAAATTTACAGTAGAATATATAAAACCTCCATTGATACTTATTTAAGGTTGTTTCAATATAAGATACTCAACAACATTCTGTATCTTAAAGTGTATATGACACGAATTTTTTTATTTTGAAAATCGATTATATATGAGGTGAATAGTGGGATGGTACAATATTTTATGATTTGAGCTTCGCATTTGCGAGTTATAAAGGTTTGAAATCGTGATATTGTAATTTGGTGACGTCAGATTGTTTTTAATTTATTATACAAAACCGTCCTTGTGCAAATTATTAACATTTTTAATCTGGCAAAAAGTTATTCTACAACTTATATAAATGATGTTAAACTTGTTTTTCTATTTCAGAAAAGAATGCTACTTGAAATAATAGAAATAAGTTATGGAAAAAAACAATCTGACGTCACCGAATTAGCATAACTCGCAAATGCGAAGCTCAAATCACAAAATACTGAAACAATCCCACTATTCACTTCATATATAATCGATTTTCAAAATAAAACAATTCGTGTCATATACACTTTAATCGCGACCTTCATCGTTTTAAAATAATTGATGATTCATCATGTTCTTTTTGTCTACTCAATCAGGAAACAATTGACCATCTTTTTGTTGAATGTATAGAATCAAAAAATTATTATTTTCAAATACGTAATTGGTTAGAAGATTTTGATATTATCCTACCTGAATCAAACAAATCTAATATTATACTAGGTGTAGAGGATAATGTAATACATTTTATTATCTTAATTTATAAGTTATCCTTATATAAAGCAAGAGAGAAAGGAAAAGTGCCTTCTCTATCTCTGTTTAAAAATGTATTAACTCAATATGAAAAATTAGAACAGAGAATGGCCCGATCAAAAAACATATTTTCCCAACATCAGAAAAAATGGAGCAAAATAATCAATGCTTTACGATCTTAATAAATAATAAGGTAACGTACTGGCAAAGGGTACGGGGGGGGGGGGGGGGGGGGGGGGGGGGGAGGGGAGTTTATTTTATTTTACTGTTGTTTACTAGTTATCAATTTTCAAGTTGTAGTATCTGTAAAAACCGTATTAATAACAAATTGTTACAATGTCATATTGAAGTTGTAAAGGTTTTTGCAATAAATATTTATTAAAAAATAATAAATAAATAAATAAAAAAAAGTCAATGCATCTAATTAAGCAGTCTAGAAAGCAATTTTCAGCTAAATTCATTAAAATCAAATTATATTCTTTAAAAGTCTGTCATGATAAATCTATATTTTTTCCATTATGCAGGCATGTCAACAAGCCATGGAAAATGAGCGGCTACTCATTGTTCTTGTAATCGACAATGTTTCTGATATAGAGACGTTTGCATTTTTAAGGTGAATATAAACAAAATGCTATAGAGGAGGTAATTGCATATGTCATAATGCATCTAATTAAGCAGTCTAGAAAGCAATTTTCAGCTAAATTCATTAAAATCAAATTATATTCTTTAAAAGTCTGTCATGATAAATCTTTTTATTTTTCCATTATGCAGGCATGTCAACAAGCCATGGAAAATGAGCGGCTGCTCATTGTTCTTGTAATCGACAATGTTTCTGATATAGAGACGTTTGCATTTTTAAGGTGAATATAAACAAAATGCTATTGTGTATTTTATTTGTAATGGATGGATTTGAGATTCTCACTGCATACTAGCTATATATTTCAGGTACCATATTTAATTAAAAGGGAGAAATACTGATGAAAGGACTTCCTTCTTTGAACAGATAAATAGTTTCGAATGTCCCTTCTTGTGGTTCGGAGAGGAGGACATTTAGAGACAGCAGAGTGTAAGATTAATTAATTGTATTAATTGTAATTGTGGGGATATAATCTTATACTAGATGGGATAACGATAAGTTGTGTCAGCTAATTCTGCATGAGATATACATGTATATAATAGAGATCAAATTGCTAACACAATTTATTTACTGAAATTGCTAATTTTCAAGCCCGAGTGTCACTGAGTGCGTTCTAAGAACGTCTTGGTTGTATTAATTAAATTTAGCTTTGTTTTACAATTTTTAATGAATTATTTATGCTGTACATGTATATTTCTTTCAGCAGACATTTGATCCAGGGACATCTCTTTTGTGTGCCCCTTGTGGGGGAAATATGGTGACAATTGGAAAGGACATGACTGGTAAGCCAAAATATGTGTCTGATATATATATAAAATATATTTACTAGAAATACAAAAAATAATTATTTATTTATACATGTACCAAAAAAATATATTAAACATTAAATTATTGATTATAAACTGTATTTAAGGAGCCTAGTTAGTCTGTTGTATTGCCGCACCTGACGAGAGAGGACCGGTTGGCCCTCTCGAAACAGAACTGTAGTGCCAATGCCATCGTAATAAATTTTCCTTTACATTATTGAATTATATATATATATATATATATACAGTCATTTGCAAAAATTATTATGGCCGCCACGGTATATCAATATATCAATATATCGGGTGCATCACTAATACTATTAAATGAAGCAAAATTTACAAACAACAAACGTAAGACTAAAATAAACATTATACTAAATATTTCTAACAACTTTGCTGGCGTTAACCCGTTTTAAGGGGAGTTTTCGATTATTTAATTACCCATAATGCACCTGATATATTGATATACTCGATACTTCGTAGCAGCCAGAATTTATGCAATTGACTGTATATATATATATATACACCTGTTTTCAAAAACGTTGACCAAACAGAAATAGTGAAATAGCAAAATAGCAAAATAGGAATTTTAATTACCTTATTAACATCGGAAACAAAGGTAAATCATTCAAGCAGAAAACAACTGCGGTGCAGACATGCCGAAAGCATACTCGGAAGACCTTCGAAATATAATTATATGGGCAAAATATCTGCTTCTGCAGGTATTTAGTACTACTGGTACTAAATAAAGTCTATGTCTATGTCTATGTCTATGTTCTGCAGAAAGATGAAGAAATTTTACTGCAAATATTTTTATTTCTAAAAGTACTGTTAGCAAAATATGTCGACGATATGCTAGACACAGCGCCTTGTCAGGCCGGCCTAATGGCTGCACAAGTTGTTGTCACGAGTTATTATTATTGCATCTCCACGAAGAGTATCTTCTAATACATAGCATTTTAGAGAAACCCGATTTACGGCTTCATGAACTAGCTGGAGAAAAGAGAATCGACTGGATCGATATCAGAGATTGTAGGTAGAGGTAGAGGTAGAGGTAGCTTTCGGGTAGCCATTATTTCGGGCAGCTAAAATACATGAATAATTGAAGGCGATCGCGAAATTCGTCGTAAACACAACCGTGGAATTTAATAATTTTCATAAGACTTAAATAAGACTTCTGAATAAATGTTCCTGTTCGACTGAGTTATTGTATATACAGAGCTTTCATCTTAAATGCTTGTTACTGTTCTTGTCATTTCCGTTTACCAATATGTTTCTTTCGGGAATTACTAGAAATTTAAATTACTAGAAAGGTCTCAAAATTAACGTACGGTATTCAGTTTAAATGCTTTCCCATTCTTTCCTATGTTAATAAGGTGCCGTTAATTAAAATTCCTATTTTGCTATTTTGCTATTTTGCTATTTCTGTTTGGTCAACGTTTTTGAAAACAGGTGTATATATATATATATATATCAGTAGAATAATAGTGGAGATCCAAGACAATCAACTTGTAACTGTATATATATATATATTGATTGTTAGATAGATTACATTTTCTGTATCAATAATTTACAATACATAAAACATACATGTATGTACATGTATTTTGTTTCTTTTGTGTTGTATATTAGATATTTCATCCAATCGTAAATCACGAAACACCAAAACAATAGCCAAGAAAGGCTTCAAGTTTTTCATTTTTCTGACATAGAATTTGTGTTATTAATTGTATTAAAACTCATAATAGTTTTCACTAAAAGGGAATCAATTAGTAAACTACAGAAAAATAAATGCGCTACCTGATGGAGTTATGGTAAATTTTCATGTTTTAGCCAATGAGGTGGAACTAAACAATATCACAATTAACAAATTTCTGCATTCCTTGCCGTTCAGGCCTGCCTACAACTTCTTACTCTCATGATCATTACTTACCAGTAAATGAACGTTTTTGTGTTTTCTTTTTGAAACTACAGACGATGGCAGTTTCCAAGAAACATTGGAAAATGCTAAGCTGAAATTGGTGCACTTTAACAAAGAAAGGTGAGTAAAAATTTAAACAAAATGAAAAATATCAAAAATAAATCTTAGATTTTTAATTTGTTCTGTGCATGCATGATGCTTTTATAGAAGACAGCAAAGAGAGAGAAAACAATTAATGCAGGAACAGGATGAAAATTATAAAAAGTCACAAGAGCTGGATAAAAATAAGGTACAGTACAATCAAAAACCAAAACATGTTATCATTATTATCATGTTATTATATAGACAACCAATGGATATGAGCAAGCGTACGTACGCTATGATTGGCTACTCCACTTAAAGTGCCTATCACCCCTATGAAATTGTTTTAAAAATCTGTTCAATATAAGCTGAATAGTTGGTGGGTTCAGTGTTTTGTGATTTGAACCTTGCGTTTATGAGTTATAGAGGTTTGAAATCTCAATTCACTCATGTTCGTTGCCATCGTGAGTCGAACTCTGCCGGTCTGACGTAATTTAGCGGGAAAGTTTTAAATTTATTTGTGGATTTCTCTCACCAACCAATCAAATTTCGCTCACCATTGTTTACTTCAATAGCCAATGAAATTCGATTAAATTTCAGGGTTTACCAGAGCCCACGACCAACCCAATGACGAGTGGGCACTGGGTACGAGAATGGGGTCTTCTGGTTTGTCCCTTACCAGTTAAGGCCTGGGTCAGGAGCTTTAAAACGTTTAAGCGTGACTAGAGATAACTAGACGAAACTTGGCACAATAGAATGAAGAAAACGTTAGGACAACTATACTTCATTTTAATGGTTAGAGTGATCACGTCACCACGTGATGTCATTAGTTATTCATAGAAAATTTGATTTATTCTCCGCTCACGAGTTTTATCTACAAATACAAGCTGATGTACACATCTTACTTCAATTACCGAGTTCTACGAATATCTGCCTACAGAATAGGAAATGTTCCTTTATATTTATTTTACCAACATGACAGTACAATATCTCTACCCAGCATGTTATTCAGCTCTATCAGAAGCATTGATTTTGATATTAACATTTTTGCCACTTACCAAACTCGAAAGCGGATCCACGAATTAGTGTTTTTCTTGAATATGACATCATAGATCACGTGACCACCATAAAAATTTTAAGGATGTCAAAACTAACAAAACATGTAAATATGACTTGAAAATGTATTTCCATAGTCAAGCAATTCTTCATTCTGTCCTCAAGGTCAAACCCAGGCCTTTTAAAACTTTTGAGCAGATCATTCGATTTTTTGTTAGAAAGCTGAGAAGGGTCTGGGTACGAGAATAGGTCACGTGGTACAATATCACTGGTCTTTCAGGTGGACGCGATTTCGAGCTATGGCCCGGTGAATCTTTAGAAGTGTCCAATTTAGATCGAACTTAAATTATTATATTGCTTGAAATTTTTACCGACCCCCAAGTTGGAGATAATTACCACAGCATTCACTCATTTATATAATTACAGTTTTTATAGAGAATGTGGCTTCAAAAAATGTATAGCTGTCATATTTACACGGCGATTTCGTGACCTAAGGCCTTGACCGAAATCGATCCCCCTTTTCCCCCGGTGAGATCTCGATTTACACTAAAAAATGACGTATTCAGCGGTTTCTCTCGCTCTGTGCATGCGTACATATTGAGCAATGTTATTAAAAATGGCGTGTATTTAAAATGGAATCTTCGAGCTTCCTGTAGGTATTAAAATCGAGTTTTTACGACAAGTAGAAGTGTTTTGTTTTTAGAATTTAGTGAAAAGGATCTACTAGAGGGGTTTTCGGGGACGAAAAGGATCTGTGCGTTTAAAGTGATCTAGAAAGCTTCTATTTTAACCATTATTTACGGACTCGGCTTCCACGTGTACTGGCATATTCGCTGAGACTTCTTGTTAAAAAAAACATTTAAATTGAGCGGACGAAAACAGAATATAAAGTGGACTCGCTTGGTTTCACTTGGGGAAGTTGCTGCTGGAAGCGTGGGGGAGAACAGTCCATGGATTCGCAGTTCAGAGGGGCATAATTACTTAATACGGCCTGGCTATAAAGCGGAGAGATCAATAGCCTTAGCAAGTGGGGACGTTTGCCAAGTATTTTGTGAGGTAATCAAGCCACAGATTGTGCCTTTATTCAAGTGTACCTGTGAGGAGAAATCAGTGGAAGTTATTGCTACAACTCCAACACAAGCAGCAAATAATTTCCTAGAAGAGCTGGGATTACAGACAAAAAAGCACTGATCAGGTCGTAACTTTTTTGTTTTTTTAAGAAAAGAGGTTATTACCAAGCTCAAAGTCGATCTGGTTTCAGAAAATAATAATAATAATATTAATATAATAATAATAATAATATTATTAATAATAACAGTAATACTACTACTACTACTACTACTACTACTACTATTACTACAAAATGTACTACTACTACTACTACTACTACTAGTGCTACTACTACTACTAGTGCTACTACCAACTGCTACTACTACTAATAATAATAATAATGATAATAATAATAATAATAATAATAATAATAATAAAGACACCTCCACCAGTGATCAAGTAATTGTGAACATTGCACAAAGATCTGGAAAAGTAGTAAATTGGCTGGGAATTAAATCACTTGGAGAAGACCCCCCCCTTGCAGTAATCTATGGTCATATGGCTCTAATGACAAAGTTGTACCACTTCGACCAGGTTATGATGCTCGATTACTTGTAAATGCTCAAGAGAAATCAGTTGAGGTTTCATGCAATATAATAAGTTCTGCTAACCCTACCTTTGGTCCTATCTTTCAATGTGAGGTTATTTCTAATGGGAATAAGTTATTCACAACCCAAGAAGTTAAATCAACTACAGCTGTAAGGAATATATTCATTTTGTTTTTAATTGAGGACTATAAAAAGAAAATTTCAGGGTATGAATTTTTTGGCTTCACCAGACCAGATGTGATAAAACAGCTCCAGGGAACTGTTGGCAGGAAGCGAAAGTCAACTGACAACACTCTATCTGCTACTCCAGAATCCAGCAGTAAGACAAAGAAAAAGTGTGCTCTGCAATATCCCCTGCTAGATAAAATAGCAAAAACAAAGACTAGAAATGCCGGACCAACCGGGTCTTTGCAGCTACAGGCCAGAGCAGAACGAAATGCCCTAATACATGAAACAGTCAAGTTTACGTCATTTGATGATGTGAAAAGCTATGTAACCAATCTGTGCCAAAATGAACCCGGCCTAGTAACTAGTGCAATTGAGGAGAGTGGTTCATACTTAGATGAGATTGTTTCGACATTAGAGATCACTGGTCCAAGGCATGTGAGTCTTCACAACTCTGCTGAGTTTTTGCTTGGAAAGACACATCTGTCACAGCGAGAATACGCCGCAGCCAGAAAAGCGCTTAAGAAAGCTAATGTCCATCTAACTCCCTATGCTGATGTTGTCAAGTATACGTCAGAATTAGAAGTTGGTCCAATTCATTCTAAAAAAAAACACTGTGTTGATTTCCAGTGGGCAGGGCTTGACTGTATGTGTTCTACAACTGAATTTGTAGACACAATGCAGAGGGTAATATCCACTGAAGCTCTGTTTAATAAGTTTGAATTCCCCACTCAAGAGCAGCAGGCTAGGTTGTTTGTACATTTGCAGAATGCAAGTCCTCAATTGTACAGTAAATTGGATCCCTATAAGCGTACCTTATTCCTTAGAGAAACAGGGGGCAATTTCAGAGGCAGTGCTCACCAACCTACTGAGCAAATGTCATTCAACATCTTTAATTTAACGAAGTTAATAAACTCCCCTTATGGTCAATTTCCCACAGCTATATGGAGGGGTCCTGAGAGTAGGAAGTTCCTTAAAGCTCATATGAGGGGCCATTATGATGCTGTGACATCAACTGTACACAATGGGTTAACTATCACATTGATTGATGGTACCATCGAGACATTCAATGTCATTGTATTTCTTATAACTGACCTTGGACATCTGAAAGAATCCCTTGGCAAATGCCAATGTACAGCAGTGTTTGGTTGCTATTGGTGCAAAAAGAAGATACATGATTGGGACAACAGGCATCTGACTTTCTCACCACTTCAGAAGATGTCAGAAATAATAGAGTCAGGCAAAGAGGCTGAGCGAGTGCTTGGAGAGGAACCCAACAAGTCATCCACAGCATACACAAGATTCCAACAATCTCATTTTGGCCAGACGGTAAGTTATTATATTCATATATTATTATTATTATTATTATTATTCATACAGCAATATGCAGAAATTCTAATCCTTTTGACTACAATACACATATATCAAAGACCTACTTAAAACCATGGGATGGCTACACTGATATTTTTTTCATAAAGCCTTGCTGGCAGACAACTAGAAAAAAATATCAGTGTAGCCATCCCATAATTTTAAGTACGTTTTTGATATATGTGTATTTTAGTCAAAAGGATCAGAATTTCTGCATATTGCTGTATTTTATTATATATATATTATTATTATTATTATATATACGCTTATAGAATAGTTTATAATTATTTAGATTTTCTCACTTCAAATGTATTTGTAATAAATATTGTAGTATAGAGGGCCACAAGTTTATTATCATTGCTATTTTATAGTGTTACCATCAGTGAACAGAGTCCTTATTATTAATATCACCAGTTAATAATATTTTTTTATTGATTCAACCATATCATACTTTTACTTAATAGATCATTGCAGGACATTATATTGTAATAATATTTTTTTTTTAATGTGTACATGTACATAATGTTGGAATGCTCATGGAATATTGTTCCCATACAGGGCTTGCCTCTGTTCACTGGATTTAGTGAGAGCTGCCTTCTCCCATGTGGTCTACATCTCATTTTAGCAGTACACAGATACTTGTGGAGGATGTTTTTTGAAATTGTGTCAAAAAAGGGACAAGAGTCTGCAATCCCTGCTGCACTTAGGTCAATAAGCTGTGGATATCTTGCATACCAGATTGAAAGTTACCAGAAAAGGTGAGGATTAAAAAGTAAATAGGTGTTTCTATGACTATTGTACAATCATGTTACTTGATGTATTACTAAATGATGCACTGTATTGCAGTAAGAACAAGTACTATGATGGAAGGTGTCACCTTGAAAATGACTGGTAATGACTGCAAGCTGCTCGAGAGAAACTGCAAAAAACTTGTCCATCACTTCTTGAAGGTACAAATGGTTCTAAAAGATGGTACTGTATCTTTTGTTGTGAAATTGTAAATAATATTTTAATGTGATCTTATTTCCTCTTCGATTTGTTTTGTAGGATACAGAGACCTGGGAAAATACAAGTTTCCTGAAGCTGAGACAACTTCACTATTTGTATGATAAGTTTGATGATCTTGCCAGGTTAGTATAGTCGGTTAGTATATATAATAATATTGTATAGTCTGTGTTTAGACCAAAGAGATTTATTTTAATAAAGCTATAATTTCATGAATATATTTGACAACAACACTCAATGTCAATCATATAGTATGTAGTTATAATCATTAGCATTTGATTCAGAGACTCATTGGATAACATACATAAACATGTATGTTTATACAAAGGGGATTATAAAATACCTAAGATAAAATAACTAATATATGTACATACTTTAGGGTTGTGCGTGATCACAATACCACAGCTGCCAGAGTCAACTCATTTCAGGCCAGATCAGAAAACTTTTTTCAAAAGATGAAGCAGTATGGGCCTGCACAATGTACAGCAAACTCCCATATCTACATATTCTAAGGGATCACATTCATGTACAACTGCAATTTTGGTTTGAAATGTTGGGTTGGGGCTATGGTTATTTTTCATGTGTTGCATCAGAACACCTCAACAAGGTAGTCAAGACAATGGAGTGGATCAGCACCAATCAAGATGACAAGAGGTTTGTTACCATCACGAGGATGCTTCGCACTCAGCATTTCTACTACCCGGAGAATGTGTTTACAGTATCCCGGAATGTAACATGTTCTGCATGTAATCAACAGGGACACACAAAGAAGAATAAGGCTTGTCCTATGCATCCATCCCAACCCACAGTTCAGTTTGATGAATCTGATAATGAGAGTTGAATCCTACATGTACACTGTATAACATAATTAATTACCTTCAGCATGTATATTTGTAAGCACAGATCCTTATAATCAAGTTTTGTATACCGTACAATCCCAAGTATAGTCCCCACAATTAAAATAACAAAGCCCCTCATTACAAATTAAACCACAACCTCTTTTAGGTTGAACATAAAAATTAAACCACAACCTCTTTTAGGTTGAACAGAGAACAAAGCCGGGAAGAAATGCAAATCATAGTATTATGAATTCTTGAAAAATGTGATATCTAAATTCCTCTCAAGTCTTTAGAGTACAAACACTAAAATAAACCGTTAAAATGTTGTACTAATTAGTACTAAATAGCAATGATTAAACAATGTAAATATCACTATTGATATTTTAGGAGTGATTGCAATAAACCTGTGAAATACAATTTAGATGTTAGTGTGTTAAACAGTCAAATAGTCACAATACTAGTGTCTATTAGTCTACTAACTGTTTCACAGGTTTATTGCAATCACTCTACTAAATAGTACAATTTATTTTGCACGACTTAAGTGTTTGTACTCTATGACTCAGCCTTCAAAGTATTTTCAATATCTAATTTGCTATTAAAAGAGTCATTGTACCATTTATATTAACTCTAGGTCCACTTCAGGAATGGCAACATCATGAGTCATAATGCCACATTTGTTAAATGCTGCATTCCAAAATTTGAACTGCATCTCTCCTTGCTGTAGGGTTGAATGTTCCTTATGGAATTTTAGAGAAACCTTACGAGCATATTTAATCATGCCTGAAAACAACATCACTGACCTAGATATTATTTTCACAGGTCTCCTTACTTTATAGCAGCAGCGTTGAGCAGTGAAATTTAGTTCTCTGTCCAACCTGATGAGATCTCTTGAGGGATTCAATGTGTCTCTTACAACAGCAATGATATTAAACACATTTTCACGAATGACTAGTCTCTCCCCTTGAGCCACACAATCACACAATGAGTAGATAAAGTTATATCCACGGGTAACATTCAATGTTCCTTCTCCTTTGAATTCTGGGAATTCTAATTTCCCTCCATTAACTTCAATGGTATTTAAAGCAAATTCATTTGGCAAAATATAATCTTCATCAGGGTTGGAACCACCATAGGGCACTAAACATTTCATATTGGGCCCTTCTTTCTCCAATGCAAAGACTAACTGACCCTTACTGAGGGGATTAACCCCTTGCAAATCGTCCAAACTAAACAAACGATCCTCTACAACGACGTAAAAGGGAATGATGACCGTAAAATCACCAGAAGGAAATCTCTTTACCAGCTTATCGGTTCCAAACACTTGGCTGAGTCGACTGATGGTCTCTATCTCGAAGGTTGGCGGTGTTGCCTGCTTTATTTCCTCCTTGTGGAATCTTGAAGCAATAGACTTCACAAAAACAAGGCGAGCAACCTCCATTGCAACGACCTTTTCTCTAGGATTTTCTAGAGTAACCCTCGAAACATTACTATCTTTTAACTTCTTGATAAATTTTAACTCAAAATTTCGCACTTGAGCACGGTAAAACTCACGAAGTTGTTGAGAAGAAGGGCAAAATTCAAGATCGTTACCGAGTGGCGAACCTTCGGCCGCCATATTGAATACAGCAAGTGCGCCTGCGCATAACGTTATCCGCTGTTCAAAGTGTACTGGAGCCTGCAGAACGCTTGCAATGGCTTCTGGTCTAGCATGATTCTCACCCTATACACCGAATTCACAATGGCGTATTTTTAATTTGGCGATACGATACGTTTCTGGTACAAATGATCACTGTCATCTAAAATAGTACCTGGAAATAAACATTCTTGGAAAGCTTCTTTGCTGTAGACAAAATATCATCGGAGTTATGACAGATCATAAATAGAGAGTTTTGTATGTATTTTTCAAGTGAGCCCTAAGTCCTAAAAAGCCTCGTTTTGGTGAAATTTCACAATTTCAAATGTTCATATATTCTCAAGGATTTTATTTGGTTTCAAAACACTCACATAGTATTTAGATAATCTCATTATATCACATATTTTTTGGCTTTTATGCAAATTAGAAGCGGCCATCATGATGAATTCGGTCTATACTTTTATGTCTGGACCTCCGACACCTTATTTGCGATGCATTATGAGTTGAATATTGCACTTGTTATGACAACTGCAGCATGCCTTCAGCATTCTTAAAATAGAATCCATCATTTTTGAGTTGCATGTATTCATATAGATAAATTAATCAATAAATATATGAGATAGAACTTCGTCATCTTGTTTGTTATTCCTGGTATTTAAATTAGCGCGGGATGGCGCGGGATATATGCGCGTGTCCGAGGGTCTTTGTGCTAATGTGGGCATTTCACGCATGCTCAGACAAAATGCCCATGTGCTACAACAAAGTGTTCTTTAATTATCAGACTGATGTTGTGAAGACATTTTTAAGAATCACATATCTTTTGAAGTCTTTCTAAGAGCTCATTCCTGAGACCATTCGAAAATCCAACGGTCAAACGAATATTCAATGACGTCACGGTCCACTGATTAAATTTATTATTACTTATTTTTATTATTATTATTCTACGTTTGGGCTACCTGTGTTCCTGCCAAATGTGAAATCGCGGAATGTGATTGGTCAAATAAAACAACCATGATGCTTTGCTACTGCTCTCGAAAAACAACGCAGTGGCAATCAACATGGAAGGAAAAACTGGTCCACAAAGCTGGTCCACAATTTTACCGGAAGGCTGCAAACAAAAGATCGTGGAAAGGAAAGTTGGTGATCGAAAGGACGTGTACTACTTCAGGTAGCTAGATATGCTATTCGAATAAATAGGCCACAAGGTGATAATCAGAGAATGTACTACTACCGTGACCGAGGCTGTAACTTCATTAATTGGCAGGTTATTGCTGATTGTGATGTTTTTTTTTATGTATGGTCAGGCAGGGTTCCATGGATATTTAACTGATTCAGGAAGCTTTGGGATGATGCCGCGCATAGGCCATAACCGTATTCTTAATATTCTGAGGAACACGTTTTTACTGGCGGAGGGCTATCCACTTTTTGTCCCATTTTCGAGGAACGGTGGACGGCAGCTTACTATGCCAATGCTGATGTACAATCGATTACTGTCTCGCTATCGGGTGCTTATAGAACATCGTATTCACGACTTCAAAATTTACCGATGTATCTCAGGCCGCTTCAGACAGAGGCGTTGGAGAGTGTGTGATGTGGCTAACTTAGTAGTGGCGCTCACTAATCGCCGAAGACGTACCATTGCAAATATCCGTGATAGTATTTAAATGAAACCACTGTGTATCATCAAGTTTTTTTTTTGTGCTAGGTGTTTATTAGTCTCCCTTGCATCCATTCTTAGTTCCGGGTCCACTCTCCTTTGCTGTAAATAATCGCGCGACAGCTGGTACTAGATGCTAAAAACAAGTCGGTTTTCAAAGTTTTTAATTTCATGAACAAAGGCTTTTGTTTACTATTTTTACTATTATTATTACTATGTATTTACCTCCATGCAGAAATAATTCGATGTGATATACTGTGATATACTGATCAGCACGAGTTTGCTAGCTGGAAAAGGCATATTCAAAAACTTTCTTAACACCCGTTTATTTAGAATAAATGCTAAATAAAGTACTTTCCCCATATTCTCTTCTCCCAAAACTAACCTAAAATATTGTGGCCCTGGTATTTATAGCAAAACGTAAATAAACGAGGTTAATGATTAAAGAACAATTTTATTTTTTTTAAATATATTGGGATGCCTGTGTCATGGACCAATTAGAACCAATTAGAACTATGATGTCATAAAGCGTGCGATGTATTTAAATAACTTCGTTAAGTACAGTAAAGATGTAAGTCTTGTAATACCAAATACGTTTCCCGCTTGTTCGCTAAACATCTAATGGTATTCAAGACACTGGTGCCGAAACCCGGGACTGAAAGCATGTCCGAGGAAGAGAACAGGCAGGAGTTGAAGAATGCTAGGACTGTTTGCAGGGACCAATGCAAACGAGATATCAACACAGCCACGATAATGATGGAAAGCAAAACTCCAAATCTGATCAAGCTGGAAGCTCAGTTGAAGCGGCTTACAAGAGCAACAGAAGAACTAACTAAACTGGATATGAGTGTAGCCATGACCTTCAGTGAACAAGAGTCAATCGAAACAGTGGTCGAAGCAGCTCTTCAATTCAGCGACGAAATCTGGAACAGTGCTTCCAAGATTATAAAATTCCTTGAAGAAAAGAAAAGTGATCGTAAACTTCTGGTAGGGCAGTTACTATCCAGATCTCATGCAAATGTAGTACATATACACCTCAACACAGATCGCCTTGTAGAAATAATAGCTGATGGAATACAAAAGGAAACCAAGGCAAATGATACTGCTCGATTTGGCCTATTAACAGAGAACAATATATATACTAATTTTCTATTCGATGCTCCAAAGCCCACAAGAATACGGAAACATGAAGAAGAAATGGGAGACCTCCAAAGCGAGCTGATACTCCCTAAACAAGATGACATCCAGCAACAAGATGAAAACATTCTAACAGAAATGTCAGAAATCTGCGCCAATGGAATTGTCCTGAAACATGAAAGCGAGCATCGGACCAATATGGATGGAAAAGTATCCAATGTACAGTTACATGACAAGCAATGCAAAGAGGAAGTGTTTATTGCAGTTCATGGGAGCGTGCCATCAGTACTATCGGCAATTGAAAAGGAAGTTCCACACCAACTATAAAAGAGTACTGCATTCGGGAAGAAGAAGAAAAGCGACCACGCACAGAAGAACGCACAAGACGTTCACAAAGATGAAAGACAGATTTTCAAACAACCATACCATCGCCTTCAAGTCCGAAGAGAGAACCCCTTGGTGGGGAGGTTTTTTCAAAATTTTTTTTTTTTTTTTTTTTGAAAAATTGTTTAAAGATAAAAATGATAGGAAGGATACTGATCAGCCAATGAAGCTAATATCTCAATACTGTACTCAGAAACTGAAGTACCGGTATATTGCCTTTAATTACCGTATTCAAAAAGATTGTGATTCAGACATGAAAGACCTTTCGCCGCCCGGGAAAGTGTCGTAAATATATTGGGATGCCTGTTTCATGGACCAATTAGAACCAATTAGAACTATGATGTCATAAAGCGTGCGATGTAATTAACAGATAGCACTTCGTTAAGTACAGTAAAGATGTAAGTCTTGTAATACCAAATACGTTTCCCGCCTGTTCTCTAAACATCTAATGGTATTCAAGACAGCGTATATCAGTATATGCTATGAATGCGGAGACAGCGTTTAATTCATGCCTCTCGATACGCGATATATTGGAGATCTTATACTTAGTGTAATTTACATACAAATTTATGCCATTTGTATTTGTGAAAAACAAAGGATACGAAAGATCTCTAACTTTCAACTATTTCATACAGAATTTGACCCAAGCTGGTCAATCTATACCAAAATGTGGACCAACATTTCTCTCGATGCTATGGAACAAGTCCTCCAAACCTTGATGTAAAGGCAGTGAAACTGCATCAGGAAAGATGCATGGCCCCATCAATTTATGATGTCATTGATATGTGCTCTGAATTAGATTAGAGGTAGGTTATTATAAATCATGTGTGCTGTATTCAGTCTCGATTGTAATGGTTTCAGCTTGCTGTATTAACCTCAAACTACATGTTATACATGCAGCATAAGAATTATGCTGTCAACTTCCTGGACCAGAGCGCAAAATTCAAAGTTGCACGTCCGAACTTTGCTGCAAAATTGGCAGAAAAATGTATGTTGAGGGCACGAATATTGAAGAAGATGGACCATCCCTCTTCAGTCACTGTTGCTGAGGACGGCATTGTTTAAGATTTTTTAGTCCAAGGATTACCATGAGATTCCTGGAATTGCTGATGGCATTTACCCTGAGCCGGTGGCATTATTACAGTATTTACATTTCAAAAAGGTAACTATGCCCTTACTACATTTAAATATTGCAATGATAGAGAGCCTGTATTATATCAAACAATAAATAAAGATTGTGTTAGTCACTCGGCAAGTGGTTCGTTAGTTCGTTAGTTCGTTACTAACGAAAAACAATAAATGTATTGAGTAATTGCTTAATTTTTTTAAATAAAAAATCCCCTATAACTCGTAAAACCATTGTTTTTCTCGGTGGCTCCATATCCTATTTAATAAACACATAAAAGTCCATCTCTCCAAGAAATGTGGTGCTTTTAACCGAAAGTGCACAATTTTTTCACATAACTGCTTGACTACTAGGCAATGTTTTAGACCCAAGAGCAAGGTACATGTACTATAATGTGACTGTACATAACAATATGACAGATTGTTTTGCTTCATACAGCTTTGTTTAATTCAGGGTTTCCACGGTCAGGGAAAAGTCAGGGAATTCTCTATTCTCTATACAATGTAGCTTAGATATATATAATGTAGTTTAGATAGCTTAGATAGCATTTAAACAGGGAAGACCCATTTTTCAACATGGATCTGTTTAATAAATCGTTAATATTATTATTATTTTCAATGTCAGGGAAAAATGAAAAGTCAGCTGTAAGCCTTCACAAAATCAGTTTGAATTCGGTGATAAGGATGTAGTATAATGGGTGGCTTTTAAACAAATTGTGAGCAATTGCGATGAGCACTCAAGCACTGCAGGATATCATAGTACAACAAAGTGTAAAGTGTTGTCAGTAATGGTTCTTGGTCAGGGAAAAGTCAGGGAATTTAGTTTTCAAGATGATATTGCTATTTTAAAAAAATGCATAAAAGTTTTGCTTAGATATTTGTTTTGTCTATAGCCCCTTACATTTGAAGATGAAGTAGCAGCACCTATGATGCCAACAGTATTTACAGATCAAGCACCAGCCACATCCAATAAGGAATGTTCAAAGTTTCTCTTGGCTGTTTTGCAGACAGTGTTCAATTATGACTCTTTCAGGCCTCTTTAATAGGATTGATGCTAGTATACAAGGGAAGTCTATAATATAAGTCTAATAAAATCCTTAACCGATATTTTACCAGCCATTTTATCAGTTGGTGTGACTTTGGTGATCTCTCCAACTAGAGCACTCATTCAAGATCAGCTTCTTCAAAGGAAGAATAAGCTTACTTTTAACTTATGTTGCTTACCGAGCTCCTTCAAACTAGCTTCCATCTGTTGTTTAAGAATGGGGATTCTTCCTTTCACCCCCTGCACTTTCTTACGTTCCTCCCGTCCAGCATACAATTCCCTGCTGCTTCTACCAACCCAAACAGGAATCTTAAAGTGCTACTTGGACGAAAATCGATCGAAGTTTAATTTAGCTGAAACTTCACTGAAATAATCTCAAAGAGCCATACAATTACTGGTTAATGTGTTTTCTCAAAATTCCTATGGGAAGTATTACATTTTTATAAATCTTTAGAAGTGTCAGTGAGGTCATCTACGCAACCCTAACAATCAACACAGCTTCGCTCCATACATTTCTTTGTGTTTAGTTTCTTGAATTATTTTATTTCTATGAAGCTAAAAGTTTATTTGTGCTTAGGATTAATTGTCTGACCAGTTGTCTTCAATGCAGAGCTGTTATCTGAACAAAACGTTGAGATATTGTGACTCACAAAATACAAGAATTGTTGAGTAGATGACGTCACTGACACCTCTAAAGATTCATAAAAATATAGTACTTCCATCTGGAATATCGAAAAAAGATTTTAACTAGTTATTATTAGACCCTTGAATAATTATTTAATGAAGTTTCAGCTAAATTAAATTTCGATTGATTTTCGTCCAAGTAATAATAAGTAATAAGTAGCACTTTAAACGCTTTCTTGTTCCCCGAATCACTAGACGAAGCAGCCATTTTCTTGAGGTTTGAGTCAAAATATTAAAACTGTTAGAAAAGGCCAAAAAAAGCTGACGTGGGTACTCGAAATAATGAAAAAACATAAACCGAGTCAAAAAAGATATAGATTTCACTTTGTGAGAGTTAACACCGAAGGTTTTGTCAGGCTACTGGGGAAGGATCGAGAGCGTCCGCCATCTTGAAAAAAAACGCTCTGCAGGGAGACATAGACAGTAGCCTGGGGGCGAGGCTAAATCCAACAGATGATTGGGATCTTTTCCCCCTACTGTTATGTTGTGGGGTTCCTGGGTGAACTAGGTAACCTGGTCGCCGGGCATCATGGCGGACAAGATTGTGAATTAAAGGTGCTAATCAATCCAACTCAATCGTGTGTCATCGTATTAAATACACTGCAGAATTGGCGACGAGGATAAAGTAAACGTATTACTGGATGTCCTTAGTTGAATTTTGAAAAGTACAAAAAAGCGACTTTACTGCATGCTGCGGGTAGAGGAGTGCAACGATTGCGTACAGGATTACCAGGTACGAAAGAAAAGTACGAGGAGGTCATACAAGTGCTTCCTACCTACTTTCAGCCGAAAAAGAATAAATGGGTTGAACGATACAAGTTTCCAAAGAGGTCAGGAAAAGAATGAATATTTTGACACCTTCATTGCTGAGTTGAGAGTCCTATCTCTCTTATGTGACTTTGGAGAAGCAGTGGAGGTTAATATTCTGGGCATTGAGAGAAGTGCTGTTGGATATTTGCGTGAGAAACTGCTACGACAAGGAGGTGGCTTGATATAACTAAAGGCCCACACTCTTAGAAGAGCAATAGAACAAGCGAAAAAGTATACCGTTTTACTTGGCGGTCAGAAGCCACATAATACTGCAGAGATCAATCAAGTACTGAAGATGGATACAGCAACTCCATCAAGACGAGACGAACGAAATGTTACAGATGTGGTAGAGATGATAATCTAGCCAATGATGTGAAATGTGCCATTCTGCTATTATTAGACCTCTCGGCTGCATTTGACACTGTAGATCACCATATACTACTTACAAGACTCAGTCATCGTCTTGGAATTAAAGATAAAGCTCTCGCATGGATCAAGTCCTATCTCCATGACCGTAGTCAGTTTGTATGTATCGGAAATGAATATTCAACGACACGAGACCTGCCTTATGGTGTCCCTCAAGGCTCCGTGTTGGGCCCCATTCTATACTTACTTTATACGACACCCCTAGCAGATGTCATAAAAAGCCATGACATGTCATATCATTTTTATGCAGATGACAGTCAGATCTACATGTCTTTCAAGCCTTCACATACAGATGAGCCCGAGTTATCCAAGTTAAAGATAGAAACATGCATAACTGACATTAATATTAATATTATTATTATTAATATTAAATGCAGAGCAAACGAGGCACAGTGCAGGAGGTGCAACAGAAAAAGGTGGAAATTATGGTTACAATATATAGAATATCCTGAAAAATCTGTTTGTATTGACTACAGACAATTTGAAATATCCGAGGAAATCGCGAGAAAGCATGGTTGATACTTAACGGATATTTAACGCATGAAATAATATACGAATAGTGTATTTGACAAATCAAGGAAAATCCTTAGAAATACGAATAGTGTATTTGACATCCTTAGAAATACGAATCGTGTATTTGACAAATCAAGGAAAATCCTTAGAAATACGAATCATATATTTGACAAATCAAGGAAAATAATTAGGAATACCAATGGTATATTTGACAAATTAAGGAAAATCATTAGAAATACGAATCGTGCACTTCAAGTATACAGGAAAATTCCGGATACCGGAAATTCCCTGACAGAGAAAGTAGTTCGTGACACTTTAGGAGGTCGGTTCCTGGATACTACCGGAATATTACGTCTTCCTAAAAAAATATGGGTGCGAATCCGTGAAAACCGAGGCCCGTATACTTGACTTTTCACGCAGTGATATGTATTAGTGATATTTTAATTTAATATTTGTTTAATCTTCCCTTTCCCTAATGGAATAAAAAATTGCTTGATTCCTTGATAGAACTTGGAAAGAGAAGCTTAAGAGAGGTTGACTGTAAAATTCGAAGAAAATGAAAGAAAGACGAAAAATGAGGATTAGCTGATTTTAAACACGTTTTGGTCATAGTTTGTGTTAGAAGTCTAAATTAAATCCACGGCATTAGTTTCTTAAAATATCATAATGCCGGCAATCTACAGGCAATGCAAATTTGGTGTATTGAGGAGGCCTGGGGCGAGAAGTGAAAATAGGAAATCTAGGGTATGTTAGATACCGCTTTTAATATTTTAAAAGGTTTATCAGCTTAAATATATCTAGACAATTCAAAGTACTTACTGTCTTTGAAATCCAAGAGATATTCTGGCATCGCTGTCGATGTAGTCACTCGGTAAAAAGTGCAAACTGCAAACACAACTGTGTTCACTCGCTTTCCAGTTCGCTCTAAATCTTTGGACAAAAAATTCCCACTGTCTTTTCCTTCTTGTGTCTTTAGGAAATAGGTGTATCGTAACTTTATTTCTTAGGGTAGAGCTACAACCATACACTACACAGCGCTTTGGCATGATTACTTTTATTTGACAAACGCGCGAAAGGATCGTACAATTTCTCGAGATCATGTGGATTTCTTGTCCCCTCGTTACGTCACTTCCGGTAAGGCCGGTTTTGGAAATTCACGTTGAATGGCGCGACCTTTTTCGATTATTTTAAAGCGCTTTAAAGCGTTTTTGATCCCCTTTTTTGGTTGATTTAAATAAAATATAGTCTTAAAAACACAAATCAATTGTTTTTTCGAAAGGAACAATTTCGTTGAACTAGTACTTTAAGAGAGGTTGACTGTAAAATTCGAAGAAAATGAAAGAAAGACGGAAAATGAGGATTAGCTGATTTCAATCACGTTTTGGTCATAGTTTGTGTTAGAGGTCTAAATTAAATCCACGGCATTAGTTTCTTAAAATATCATAATGCCGGCAATCTACAGGCCATTCAAATTTGGTGTATTGAGGAGGCCTGGGGCGAGAAGTGAAAAAATAGTAAATTTAGGGTATGTTTCAAGGGTCGTTACTCGTACGCAATAAGGATATTAGAACAAAAAACACATTTGGTATTATATTTGATCTATTTCTAATAAATCTAGCACAATTTTCTTCAAAACGTTAAAATTTCGAAGAATCTACAGCTCTATTTTGAGAAAGGGTTTTTGTTTAAGAAAAAATATGAAAATATTGTATTTGAAGAGTAAGTTTTGGCGAAACGTCTGATCATCCAGCGGACTTGATTCTTAGTATTTATAGAGTTCGAAGTATAAGAAAGCTTGTGAAATCAAGTTTTTCCTGGGTAATGTCATAGAAAGTTTGAAAAATCCAGTCAAATTCTGAAAAAAATCACACACACAAAAAATATTGTTTTTGCATTTTATTCTGGAAATAAAGGAAATTTGACATTTGAGCAAAGAATACCAATACAACAAGACAGTTGTGATGCTTGGTTTATTATTTAGGAGGATCAAGGAGATTGAACATTATTGTTTTTGAAGAAATTGTGTGTCACAATTAGTCACTTTGGAAACGAGTAAAGGACTGGGAACGAGTTTTTAGAATTAATCTAATTAAGAAATGAACCCCATCACAAGAAAGAGCATGTCAGCGTTAGTAAGTTTACAAAGTTTCGATAGGTTCAGTTAGATATTGAACGAATAACAGCTTTCCAAACATCTCGAAATTTACCGCAAAGAAGTGTATGTGTCCCCTGTAACCATAGCCTCGACTAAAGCCCCGGTCAAACGTAAACGCAAGTCGCTGCAAGTTCATGCAAGTTTTGACTTGCGTAGACGTTTGATCGCTATTAAACTTGCAGGGACTTGCATCGACGCTATACGGGGACGTGCAGCTGGAGAGGGTATGATTTTTGGCCTCTCTGTCCTGAACAGGGTAGAACAGGGTATTTGATTTTATGTGAGTCTGTCCTAAACAGGGTATGGTAATGCACGATTGTCGTCGTTAAATATGGTTTTATCCGGTCTTTAGCCATATATCTGAGATCCGAGATTTGCCGGTCTTTAGCAGGTCATCAGTCAATGAAAACGCGTTAGAATTGTGTGTATTTTGTCCTTCGTCCTAAACAGGGTCCTAAAATAGAGGGTACGTGTTGTCCTAGACAGGGTATGTATTTTAGATTATTTTTGTCCCAAACAGGGTCAGGTTTTCAAACCCTCAGCGGCACCCCTATGCCCAAACATGGGAGGTTTCTTGGTGTTGCAGAACACCAGATGACGTTAGACAATGCCGGAACACAAAGAACGAGAATAATGAACTTGAACCAAAACAATACCCTGCATACCAAGAAACCTAACCAAAAATACAATGCAGACTGTAGCACCAAGAAACACCCCAAGCATGGGTCAAGTACCCCCCCCCCCCCCCCCCCCCCTTTCACCGTTTGACCGGCAAACGCGAACGCATGCGCAATGCGCAAGTCACTGAAAGTGTCTTCGCAATTCAGCCGAACGAATAAACCACAGTTAGCTGGAGTAAAGAAACATATGAACTTAATTGCATCAACTTGCGTTCACCGTTTGACCGGCTACTGGAGGAGGCTGCTCTAACCATACATTTCTTTGCAGTTTTTGAATGTCTGCAGTTCATTTACTACTTGTCCAAACCCTATCAAACTCCTGAAACTTACCAATTCTTGATATGCTCTTTCTTGTGATGGGCCGTTCATTTTTCAATTATATTAATTTTAAAAACTCGTTCCCAGTCTTTTACTCATTTCCAAAATGGCTAATTGGGTACCTTTTGCGGTCGGGATATAGCGTACCTTTTGCGGTCGGGATATAGGGTACCTTTTGCAGTCGGGACATAGCGTACCTTTTGTGGTCGGGATATAGGGTCCCTTTTGCGGTTGGGATATAGCGTACCGTTTGCGGTCGGGATATAGGGTACCTTTTGCGGTCGGGATATAGCGTACCGTTTGCGGTCGGGATATAGGGTACCTTTTGCGGTCGGGATATAGGTACCTATTGCGGTCGGGATATAGGGTACCTTTTGCGGTCGGGATATAGGGTACCTTTTGCGGTCGGGGTATAGCGTACCTTTTTGTACCTTTTGCGGTCGGGATATAAGGTACCTTTTGCGGTCGGGATATAGGGTACCTTTTGCGGTCGGGATATAGGGTACCTTTTTTGCGGTCGGGGTATAGGTACCTTTTGCGGTCGGGATATAGGGTACCTTTTGCGGTCGGGATATAGGGTACCTTTTGCGGTCGGGATATAGCGTACCTTTTGCGGTCGGGATATAGGGTACCTTTTGCGGTCGGGATATAGGTACCTATTGCGGTCGGGATATAGGGTACCTTTTGCGGTCGGGATATAGCGTACCTTTTGCGGTCGGGATATAGGGTACCTTTTGCGGTCGGGATATAGGTACCTATTGCGGTCGGGATATAGGGTACCTTTTGCGGTCGGGGTATAGCGTACCTTTTGCGGTCGGGATATAAGGTACCTTTTGCGGTCGGGATATAGGATACCTTTTGCGGTCGGGATATAGGGTACCTTTTGCGGTCGGGATATAGGGTACCTTTTGCGGTCTGGATATAGGGTACCTTTTGCGGTCGGGATATAGGGTACCTTTTGCGGTCGGGGTATAGGTACCTTTTGCGGTCGGGATATAAGGTACCTTTTGCGGTTAGGATATAGGGTCCCTTTTGCGGTCGGGATATAGGGTACTTTTTGCGGTCGGGATATAGCGTACCTTTTGCGGTCGGGATATAGGGTACCTTTTGCGGTCGGGATATAGGTACCTATTGCGGTCGGGATATAGGGTACCTTTTGCGGTCGGGATATAGGGTACCTTTTGCGGTCGGGATATAGCGTACCTTTTGCGGTCGGGATATAGCGTACCTTTTGCGGTCGGGATATAGGGTACCTTTTGCGGTCGGGATATAGGGTACCTTTTGCGGTCGGGGATATAGGGTACCTTTTGCGGTCGGGATATAGCGTACCTTTTGCGGTCGGGATATAGGATACCTTTTGCGGTCGGGATATAGGATACATTTTGCGGTCGGGATATAGGGTTCCTTTTGCGGTCGGGATATAGGGTACCTTTTGCGGTCGGGATATAGGGTACCTTTTGCGGTCGGGATATAGGGTACCTTTTGCAGTCGGGATATAGGGTACCTTTTGCGGTCGGGATATAGGGTACCTTTTGCGGTCGGGATATAGGGTACCTTTTGCGGTCGGGATATAGGGTACCTTTTGCGGTCGGGATATAGGGTACCTTTTGCGGTCGGGATATAGGGTACCTTTTGCGGTCGGGATATATAATTGACGCGCCCAAATACACCGCTCTTTGTGTCGGTCCGACCTTTGTGTCGGAAAGCGATCAACACAAAGAGTTGCTGCAAAGGAGGCTACCAGCGTTATCATTGTTGCGACTTACAGCTTTACCAAATAAAACAGCGTCAGAAAGAACGTTAACATTTCTAGGATAGGGTATGGAAAATCGCAATTTTAGGTCTGGGAGAGGGTCGGGGTCCGTCGTACACCTCTATCCGAATACGCCCTTAGTACCACCCAGGCATCATCGTCATCATCATTAAACACCATGACCATCATCATGAACATCACCACCATCAACAACAATAACAGCGGCAAGAACACCACCAAGACTGTAGCGATGCTTGGCACAAATAGTAAATGATGCCAAGTATTCCAAGTTGTTAGAGAAAATACCCACTCTGGCTAAAATCAATTCGACCTCAGTGTTTAAATGTCACTTACTCGAATAGTACTGAGATGTCTCGTTATATCTCTGGTAGACTGGTACACGACCCCAGAGGCACTACATGATGAGGTAGATTTACACTTTCTGATACGTCTCCACATTCTGAGCCACTCAAATCTTGAAAACAACACCACATGCCAATATATAAAGATTCGGAATCCTTTATAATGGCCGATTAACATCGCTCACGCTAGCTCCGTTTCGACATAACAAACAAACAAACGCACACAATGTATGTCTGACTCGTGTAGATTGCAACTTTTATTCGGGCTTTTATTCCGCCGCCGGCAGGCAACTAATAAGCTGTAAAACTGGTTGTATCATAGCAGTTCACTTTGATCATTTAATTGTGCGATATATCATCAGTATCTTGAAGCATTTCAGTTGTTAAAGTATACATTTTTTAAACTAACATTTTGCCGGGGATGATCTGGAATAGCGAAAACTTTCGTATCAAGTTTTTAGTTTTCCAGTACGATAATATCTGAAGTTAGTTTTTCCTTTTAGTAGTAACTATTATTGCGAATCAGAAACAACAACTAGACGAATAAAGTTATTCAAATGTATCAATTAGTGAGGTGCGCCAGCTCTTGCTTGTTACTTGTTATTCTCCTCAAATTTGCATAATTAACTAAAGTTGCTTCACGTGAATAACAAAACGAGTACATTTACCCTTCAAAAACGTCAGTCCATGTGAAAGGTAGTAGATACCCCTTCTTGTGAATGGACACTAATTCAGTCAGTCTAGTTGGTCAGACATTCCTAAAAAAATCGGACACACTAAAAACTTCAATGATTTATACAAAAATCAGCTTCAATGATTTATACAAAAAGACAACTAACAAAGATCGCACAAATTAGAAGCCCTTATGTAGATATTCCGAAACGCGTAAAACTTTTTTTAAAAATTCATTTTAATCAGCTGTGGCTTGCTTAACAAAATGTATAAATTCGCAATTATTTTACTCTCGTCCCAGGCCCTCTCTCTATAGGAAATACCAATCCCGTTTTTACCATACCTTGAGGGGTGAGGCAAAAACCAACCCCACAGCTGTTGTCTGCTATCAATACTTTATCTATGGCAAAAAAGTGGTTAAGTTTGGAAGACCCCCATTTTCCGCTCAATCTTCGAAGTTTACAGTCAACCTCTCTTAAATTTGATGTAATAAATGGTCATCTAAACTGTGCGGAAAGTCTTTCTGTTTATCAGCAACTCTACAATGAGTCCCCGCATCGTTCTCTTGGTATGGTTACTCCATTAGAGGTATATTGTGGCAGGCAGTCAAACAGGATACACAAACAAACTGTCATATACGGAAACAAAACTCTATGATGTAGGGTACTGAGTATATGTCAAAATAATTATATGAAAACATGGTAGAAAAAGAACTCAAACTTTTAATAAATTAATGTGAACTAATCAGAGAGAGAGCTTTCAAGGCTTCCAACAAAGCAGATCATCAAATGGTAGAACGAGAGCTTCAAAGAAATCCTCCATCCTTTTACAAAGTCGGTGAAACTATTTTGATACATGTTGCAAAAACGAAAAAGTCTGTCAAGGGATCATCAAGCGGATCATGAAATGCATAAATATTTTGTTAGCAATAAAGATAGAAATACACTCAAAGAGAAGAAGGCTTGGTTTGGAAATGGATGATATCACGTCTTTAACCAAAGAATATGATAATAGCAGGCAGAGAGTTGCTGAAGAGAACTCAGCAAAGAAAAGAAATTCCCCTGTGTCGACTCCAACGAAAGTAGTGGTTTCCAACCGAAAAAGGAGAACATAACTACAAGTTTACTGGATGCTGGTATCAAGTAAGTTCTCTGTAATGAACAAATTGAAAGGCGACACCGTAAACTTTTATTTTTAACTTTTGAGTCAATGGTTGGGTACTAGAAGATAGTCCGAGTATCTCTTTGGCAAGTACCTTTATCCCTCTCTTGAGAGATCTGGAAATGCATACAGTGCATGCATCAACAAAAACCCATTGCGTGAATACCATCATCTTTTCATATCAATACATCTATAATAAATAAATAATAATAATCTTTAATGAGGATACCTAGATCACTATCATCTGCCACTTCAAGAACATTGGTTGCTTGTTTTTATAAGTATATTGAGCTGATTGCATATATATTTGACCCAGCCAGTTTCCTTGAATAAATATATAATAGGGTGTTTGACACTATAGAAAAATAAATTCATAGCAAGAGAAAGAGACACTACCACCTGATCAAGGTGTGTCTTTACACGAAGATAATTGGGGGACAACAATTATGTCCTGTCCAAAGCAAACAAATGATCACGAATGTGGTGTATTCACCTGTATTGCTGTGGAAATTGACAATGTAGGACTGATAATTCGACAGCCATCAACTCAAAAGGACGGCGATTGTTTGTTCCATGCCGTCAGTGATCAACTAAATCGACATGGCATGCCAGTACAGACACCTGCACAATTGCGCTCTAATGTCATTGGATATTTGAGAGATACTCCGACAACTTCTGATGGTACTCACTGCAGATAATTCGTCGTTCATCTTGGCTGGGAATCATACCTTAAAATAATGTATCAATATGGAGTATGGGGTGATTGGATTGTTCTTTGGGGGCTAGTTAACTTGATTAAGATGGAGTTTGCTATAGTATCTAGCATAGGAGAAAACGTTCTACGGATAATCAGTCCATAAAACTCAAAACGCCCTAAGAAAGATGGAAATGTGTTCCGCTTTCTGGGATGATTTTACTCGGGCACGAGGCTGAGTTTCATTATCACAGCCTGGAACTCCCAACAAATAATGAGGCAGCCAATTTCAAGACGGATGACACAGCCGGCGATTGCAAGACGGACGACACTGCCGATTACAAGACAGACGACACAGAAGATTATTTCAAAGCAAAATATGGAAAAGGCCGAATTACACAATAGATATGCCCAATGTATGGAAACGAGTTCGAAAGTATCTCAGCAGGCGTTTACGAACACGATAGCGGACTTCTTCAGTGCTGCGCAGATGACAGCAACTTGTGTGAGCCTGCTTAATGTAACATGACGACTGGGAATTTCTACGACATTGTGGTGTCATTTCTGTGCATATTATATTGAGAAGATTCAATAAGGACTAATCGTTCTAACAGAGTAGCTTTGTTTCGATTGAGTCCGATTGTATGTTCAATGATGGATTTTGTTCCCTGGTGAATAATACCTCATAAATGAAACAGTCACGTTTGCCTGCACAGGTAGACCGACACTCTTTTTGAAATATTGACATTTAGGCAATCTGTATAACAAGCTACTGCAATATGCTATACGGCTCGTAAACAAGGCGCAGACTAATTTATCCACAGAATCGCGCGATATAAATCAAGAGTGTTGCATTATGCTATCTAGGCCCGATAATATCAGGCAAATGTATCATCATTAGTGCCAAATCAATTTGAAATGTCCAACATTTTTACATATTTTGTATATTATATATATATTTATTTTCTTTTTGAGTTTTTGTTAGGGCCACAAGTTTATCAGTTTCTCCAATGGTGTCACGTGTCACCCTCTGTACATAAAGTCTACTTACTTACTAACAGCAATAATTTCAAAACATAGGCACCCAATGGTGAACTCGTGGATATAAGTTAGTTAGATGTAAACGTAGAATGTTTAAGGTGGTTCCCGCATAATGAATGACCGGTTTGCGTATTTTTTAACTCGCTCGCTCCGCGTCAATATTGCTTGGATTTTATTGTGCTTAACACAAATACTAATTCAACTATTCTGCCTTTGGACGGTGTATTCAAAATTATCATTGTAAGCCGTGTTTGTGAATGCCAGCCGATATTCAAACGACACTATTTTCACTAAAACTGCTGCCAAGCGTCTTTCCCTCGTACGATTTTTTTTAAACTTCGTGAATGGCCTTTTGAGGTCCCTAGTAATGTTCTGACGAGGTAAGAAGAAAATTGATCTAGCCGAAATCACCAGTTCGTATTTTTGTTGTCAAAATTTGGACCTTTCAGTTGTTACGTGACTTCAGCTCGATCAATTTCCTTCTTACCTCGTCAGAACATCACTATGGACCTCAAAAGGCCATTCACGAAAATCGTACCAGGGAAAAACGCTTGACAGCAGTTTTAGTGAAAATAGTGCGTTTGAATATCGGCTGGCATTCACAAACACGGCTTACAATGATAATTTTGAATACACCGTCCAAAGGCAGAATAGTTGAATTAGTAATTGTGTTAAGCACAATAAAATCCAAGCAATATTGACGCGGAGCGAGCGAGTTAAAAAATACGGCAAACCGGTCCATCATTATGCAGTAACCACCTTAAGCCATGTTCATTTGATTAATGATAATATTTATACTCACCTATATATGCTGTACGGGTATGTGCCGCGGGATAGGGTATGGTTTTTGAGCTCCCAGGTCTGGGGTAGGGTATCATTTTTTGCCTTTTTAGTCTGGGATAGGGTACGTTTTGGTCTGGTATCGGGGTATGGTTTCCGCAATAACGCCATTATCAGTTTTATAATAAGTTTACATATCCTTTTAGCACGCTTTCAATTAAAGGAAACGTTTATTAAACAGTCTGTTATTTGTCAATATGTCAGTGATATGCTACTTTGGTAAAGCTTTAGTCTGGGATAGGGTGTTTTGAGGTGTCTGCGGCACACCCCTACCCGAAAATACCCTTAGTGTCAAACCCCATCCCGGGAGTAAGATTCCAGTACACTTCCATTTTGTACTTGACCTGGTATGTTTAGATGTTTATAGTATAGATATGGATAGCCGGCTGATTTCGTACAGTTGTAGTGATCTCTACATCTTTGTAGTTAGATCTGAATTGTGTTGATCGACACTGTACATTATTCCTAATACTAGTCATTGGTTCAACCAAGTGAAGTGCTGTTGTATATTTTTGCAAGGAAACGATATGTACACGTGCCTTTAATATACGTTGTCATCTGTCACGGTACGAGTATATGGGATGCATACTATGATGTTTACGTGAATGTTTCTCTTCCCAGTAATCTCCAACCCCGGACTGCAACACTCTTGAGCTTTCTATTCATCGGTTTCTGGGATATACACGTGATAGAGATTCTGATTCTTGAATTTTATTCACTCAGTGGTTTGATAACCTTCCATGTAAAAATGTTGTTTTGATTTCGCGATCGTATCTTGTCCATTTCAGGCGTGGGAACGGTCCATTCTGATTGGTTGATAGTCCAGACTCGAAGCACGGGCAACAGGTCACGTAGAGTCAGTATTTTGGGTAATACCAGGGTATTTGTATTTTCCGTATCGCTTATAAGCTCTCCGAAGCTGTATTTGTGTGTCTGTATTTGTTTCTGGTGACCTTCAGATATCCGATGCCCCAACAGTAATTCGAACCCCGACATCTGGTTTTATTTATGAGGTAGTCGGGGCTTTCGTAGCCTCCTTTGCAGTACCCTGGCCCCAGAGGATTTGGCTTTCACAACGAGAACGAGCCGCAAAGCGGTGAGAAACAGTTCTTCTTCAAAGCCAACCCTCTGGGAACCAGGGTACCTTTGCAGGCGTCCTTTATGGTGAGGTCCTAAAATATCCTCTCTAGTATGTGATACGTGACAAACCAAATCGACTATAACTCACCAAAAACTGAACGGATTCGGCTTAAAATCGTCTCGGACACAGAAGAGATGACTCCAAACAAGTTCGTGTTTTCGATATTTTATTCAAACTGACTTTTTACCAAATGATTATGGCGTTCAAAAGACGCCATACATTTACACTAATATTGAACTTGGGATACCTGTGTCCGAAGAACTTATACGCGATACGGAAAATACAAATATTACCCAAAATACTGACTCTACACGACCTGTTGCCCGTGCTCGAAGCATGAGACATCTCGCTTTCCCGATCGGTGTCCGATCGTTTACATCGGAATACCGAAGTACGTCGGAAAGTTTACAGAACCGAGTATCAGACATGATTTCTACTGGCCATTTCAGGAATCAATAACTTAGCTTTTTTTGTCAGCATCATAACGACCCACGGCAATCTCAAATCAAAGAAACGCACCAATGAAGATGACGAATGCAAGGACAACGACGATTGAGTGTGAAGATGATGAATGTTCTTTAACAACCAGTCAGACTGATGGCACAAGTCAAGAATGGATGGAAATCAACCGAACGATTGTTGACAAAGGATTGTCGCCGGCAGTGGGTAATTGGATAGCGTTGACAACTCCAAACGGAGCTCCAGCCAACCCCTTTCAAATTCACCAAGCTCTACTGTAACGCTATGTATCAACAATTGCCAACAAGGTATTGAAATGAGTTTGAGTTAACTAATAAAAGTGATAAGATTTATCGGTATGTCGGTTTTCCATTGTAATGGCATCTCTTTTCAATTGTTGTTGGATAAACATTCAAGAGAGCAAGGAATCCTCAAATATCAAAAAACAGCTTTATGCAAAAGCTGACAGTTCCTATCAACATAACCTACGAGTCGAAGCATCACCAGTTGTTGAGACAGTGTATTTGACATCGACGAGTCGGCCACGGAAAGTGTAGTGAGAATCACCGTGGTAAATCAGTCATTCAGTTCCGCTCTATTCTCAGCCGTCTCGGGAGGATTGGAGGATGCCAAACTAAACATCGATAAGTTTGGATTTGATTTGACTGGAGAATCACACACTCATGGCGAAGAGACAAAACATGAAGCAGGAAGAGTACCAAAGACTATCATACAATCTCACTGTGCCGATCAACGACATTGCAATTGAAATGAAGCAATTGAAACATGACATCTACCGTGGTAAAGAATTCCAAGGTACAAATATACTTACGCCTTCACAATGCCGAGAGTGCACATTGAACTGCTGCCGAGAGACAACTGCATTCATATACCAATTGTACAAGATATGGAAACCTTCCACCAGACATTGATACTAATAATCAAGAAAAAGAGAAAGCAGCCCTAAAGTTGAAAATAAAGTGATTGAAAAAAAAAACAGAGCGCGAAATGCACAGCTGTCAAGTAAAGATCCAATCGATAGCAGCATTCCCCAAAGAACGAGAGCGTCGATTGTCAGCTACAGAGACATTACGTCTAGAAAAATAAATATGTTATTTTGACATTTTCACATGATAGATTGAGAAGGGCCTCTCAAGGAAAGGATGATATAGTGAATAGAATGGGGTCCCCCCGACTGCTTCCAGCCAGCACATGGGTAAGTCCGTTGTACACTGTAAAACATGGATTGGTTGAATTAACCAATTAAAGTGGCCAAATTTTTATTTGGTTAAGTTTCAACCTAAAACATACAATTCATTGTATTATTCCTTCTATCATTTCTTGTATTATTATTACTATTATATTTATGTGTTTTGTTGAGGGCCACAAGTTCAGTAATTTCAATGTTGCGTGCCACCCTCAATAAATAAAGTTGACGATTTATTATTATTTATAAATGTATACATACTCGTATGATATCGTGTGATGTAAGTTCGTTCATTAACACGTGACAAGCGAGTTACGATATCGATTGACATAAATGAATATTTTGCCGGCACGTAGCCTTTGCGCATCGGGTCCTTGTGTAATTGAGTGTATAAATAGGTTGCTGACCATGTTGTTAGTTGTTCTACGGTCAGCTTCGCCGATCAACACTACTGGAGTTAAATATTCACTCATATATTTATAAATCTACGTATCTATCTATATATAATAATAATAATAATAATAATAATAATAATAATAATAATAATAATGGTTTTATTATGTTTAGCTTCATAGCTGGTCGGGGGTTCACGTTCCCTTTTTCCACACATTGGTTTTGGGTTTTCATGACCGCCTATGTTCATTGATGTAATGAAAGGTGTTGGAATAATCAACCTGCCCATGTGTCAAATGTGTCGTGTGTGAATTATAGAGACGAAGTGTAGTCAAAATGGAATTAATCCTTCCGGTCAAGACTGGCTAAGTTTGTGGAGAAGGTCATATGAGAGCATAATAATAAATAATAATAATAAATATTTATAAAGCGCTCATAGCGAAAGTTCTGAGCGCTGAATACAAAGATATATATGAAGTCAAAGTCTTGCACGACTTCATAGAAGTGAAAGATGGGCGGTGCTTTTAAGCTTAAACGTATTTCCAAATGAAGATTCGTCAAATAGCCAATTTCAAAATATCAAGTGTGAAAATTCAGGACCCTGGATGAGTAGTTGAGTGCAAATGTAGAAAGTAAATATGTTAAGATATTTAAATTCAGCTCTCGTACATTTTTCCACTATGACCACGACGCACTTTCAGACGCTAATTGTTTGTCGGTAAATACTTGAAAACAGCCTGAGCCATGAACAAATAAAATATTTATGCAACGATTTCATAAACTTGAAGTTCCAAGCAAAACAACATCGAATTACCGTTTTGGATTTTCCATCATTTTCAGAAATTAAATCCTACCTTTTCACATTCTAATTTTGAGTTTCCTAGAGATAATTTCCATAACAGGGCTTTCAATTTTCAATTTTTAACTGTGTCAGCTTCTTTTTCCATTTTTTTTGTGCAAAGGAAAATCGAAAACTGACAAAAGCACCTGACCGGGGAGAGGAGCTTGACAAAGGCTTGGTTACCACTACCGATATCACAATAAACCCAATCAATGTATCTCCGGGGTATCTGGGCAAATGATACGAAAAGCATCGCGAAAAGTTGCCAAATTAATCGCTTGAAATCACGGACAATCTTTGTACAAGATAAAAAGGTAAGTCATCAACACTAAAATCAGAAATTTCTTGAGATGCTCGAGCGATTTTATACTTCTTGGTTTTCATGTGGCAACATCAAAACATGGCTACCATTTTGGAGTCAAGACTGGCTGGACAGCTTTAAGAACAGGTCTCTGTAAGAATCAAACAAAGTTGGAAATGAAATTTTTTTACCCCCCCTTGAAATTTTGTGTGCAGGTAGGCCACCTAGGGGGGTGCACAAAAACACCCCATGTTGGGGTCATCAAATGTATTGTTGCCATGGAAACGGCAATTGTTCCTTCTGGCCCAGTCCCCACAAATTCAACCCAAAATTCCCTCCTACAAAGTGCAAATGGATGAGGCTGGTTCTCCGGCGCATTTAAACCAATTTTATTCAAATTTGTTTCTAAAGCAGGTCAACTCTTCTAGTTTTACAAATGGTTAATGACTACAATTGTCTTCGAGTATTCGCTCAGAAAATCGACACTTGGCGAGGGGCCATGTCGGCCATTTTGACAGACAGGAAAAACAGGCACAAATGTTTCGCTTATAGCTCCGAAAGTACGCACTTCTGAGATCTTTTACTTTTATCACAACTTCTATAGACATCGATGTTACAGAATCCAGAAAAATCTCTTCGGGGAGTATGCTAATTTTAAAATGGGGATTCGTAACATTTGAGGGAAATGTTCAAAATATGAAAAATTCGTCATGTTGTAGCTTGATTATTTCCCTCAAAAATTCCTTTCATTGACTGAATACAGCTATAAAGCTAACTCCTATTATGTAGTGTACCCATTCAATGCAATTATTGAAAGTCTGAAGATGCGAAGTCTGAGAAATAAATATTCATTCAAAGCCTACCTTGCGAATTTGGGCAGTTTTCACGATGTCAGTCTAATCGATGAAATTGTACTCTGATTGTTCCACATTCTCGGCTATACATGGTACAGACACTAACAGGCATGAAAGAGCTTTTATATTACAACTTAAAAGCGTCCAGATAGGCCGAAACGTTTGGTTCTTCCGCTCACACAGGCCGGCACACTATCGAACGACTGGTGAATAAGAACTGTAAATATTGATGTTCACTCCAATCGAAGCAGGAACATCCTTCCACAGAGCTTTATATATGGTCCATACACTTTGTAAGAGCCTCGTGGTGTATCCTGAGTACTGTACTGTGCTGAAATGTTCCCAATAAAATCTTTAAAACAACAAGAAAATAGTGTTTGGTTCGTATTATCAAAACCGGAAATGTCATGCAATGTTAGCCGCTGACCGGAAGTGAGCTCACTTGAAATACCTAGTTTAATTTTTATCATAATAGAGAGCGATTTCTTATTTGTTTGCAAAATTAATCATGAAATACTTATCCTTTTCTGTCCTGCGTTTGGTCGCGTCGGTTTGAAAAGTATGGAAGACCAAAAACAAGTTTATTTCATAAATATGGCAAATAACTAGTCGCCAGAGGGTGTCCGCATATACTGGACCTTCGCCACCTAGGATTCGCGTCCCCTGACTTGACCCTTGGCTCTATTAAATATCTCCCTGTATCCCTTACCTTGTTTTCACGTATGGTTCAGAGTTGACTGAAATCATATATTATTATATATGATTTATTATATATTATTATATGATATATTATATATTATTATATATATATATATATTATATATTATAATATATATATTATCATATATATTGGCAACTATTAGAGCTTTCATTCACCTATAATACAATATAATTCGATTGCACTGCAGGACATTAAAAAAATTATATTAGAACTTAAGTAAACTCAATATTTTGGATAAAATTGGATATTGCGAAAAATCTGTCCGTTTTTTTTGGATGAAAGTTTTGGAATCACTTTATATTGACATAATTCATAACCTGACCAAGTTTTAGCAAAATCGTTGGAGCGAAAGCAATCGTTGGAGCTAATTTCCGTGCTTAATTTTGGTTGTTTTCTTGCGGCCGTGCTTTAGCTCCAACGATTTTGCTAAAACTTTCTCAGGTTATGAATTATGTCAATCTAAAGTGATTCCAAAACTTTCATCCAAAAAAAACGGACAGATATTTCGCAATTTTATCCAAAACATTGACTTTACTCAAGTTCTAATATTATTTAAAACAAGACGCTCAATGAGCGTACACTCGGACATTTATGACAATGACAGTTGCGTGACTAGGGAGACTATGTGTCGGTGAGGATAGATAAAGATCTCCGAATCGTCCGTCTGCAGTACATACTTCGAACGTCCAGTTGAGGTTGCATATTCATGCATATGGTTTTGATAAAGATTTTCGTTTGTTGTAATGAAGAGGCGTTTGTTTTTGTTATAAATGAAACGACATCTTTCAGAGTGGGCCCACACGAATCGGCGTATGCATTTTATGCTTTTGAATGTGAAATGAGCGTGTTTAAAGCCCGTGTTTTATCGGCCATAAAGATCCGAGCCGCAATCAAACTTGTTGACGTTGTTGCGTATATGCACTCCATTATGAAACATGAAACCCAACACTATTCACTATACAACAGTCTTCAGTTTAGCAGCATTAAAACGATTATATTCAAGATTAATGAGTTCGTGGACCGGCCCTTTCAAAAACACTCGAGATCTCAACTGCTTCTCTCTCTTTCTTCTCTTCTCTAGTCGGTAGTCGTGGAACGATGAGTTTTTAAAAAACGATGACCCAAGAGCGAACTATTTGACCCGTTTGAGCATATAATTACTTCATTACGTGTTCGGATATCATCGCCCCAGTTATCAAAACCCTTAAACAGACATTCCTGACCGATACGATCACATTCATCGCATTCTTTTTTCATTGTTCGACCAAACAAAACTAAAAAAAAAAAAGAAAGTCCATTTTATAACTCGGACTTCCTCCGGAAGTGTCCGAGTAAAAATGTTCTGCAGTGCAATCGAATTATATTGTATCATAGGTGAATGATAGCTCTAATAGTTGCCAATGTTTTATGGCAATTGCATAAAAGCAGAGGAAGTTATGACCCAAAGTTTGTCATATACGAGTGCGCCGAGAATGATAACGGAGTCACCTTAAGAGGACACAATTAAGCTCGGATCACTTTTTCTTCTTCTTATACATACGGTACTGCAAACTGAGCCTCGATTATTAATAGTACTTGTTTCAATTTCCTATAATTAACACTAGATTTTCATCTTATATATCCAATGTTTGTATTTGAAAAACCTTTCTTGCAATGTTTTTGTTCTAACCAGGATGGGGATGAGAATGGAAGTGATAGTGAAGATGATTTCCTCAATTACCCAGTGTTCTCCTCTCCACCATTTACCTCCAAATCCAAGTCTGTAATAGCTCCCCAGAATAACTCCGATGTAAATGGAACATCTTCTGTGGGATCAACATCTGCTCTTGGTGGTAAGTGTGTAGTATTTAGTGTATAATCTTATGGATGATAAAGGATACTTATACTATAAACACAGACTTGGTAAGGTACATTATTATTATTATTACATGTCCACTATTTATTAGCAGTGTTTGTCTTTTTGCTTATGACAGAATAAGCATGCATGCAAGCATAAACCTGGAGAAAGGAACTCAAAACCTTAAATACATGAAGGTTTTGCAGCGAGGTGAAAACTAATCCTTTAAAACAAAATTGTTTTGTAGATAATGTATCAACTCTTCAAGAGATCTTCCCAAATATTGATACACCAGAGATTGAGTTAACTCTCAAGTCTGTTAATGGAGTCTTAGATGAGGCAATAACTCTATTGCTAACCGACAAAGGTGCAGTTGGTATGTTTTGTTGGTATTTAACTTTAATCATTAATATTATATAAATAATTATTTTAAAATACAGATCTGAATATTTGAGTATACAAACACTAAAAGCATGCAGTCTTGTTATATATGATATATGATAGATGATACAATTATTATAGTTAACACTAATAACGGGTGCAAAGGAGAATAAGTAAAATGCTGATCACTCATTTGTTTCAGTATTTATTTTGTTTGAGAGACTGTTCACTGGGGCTGCTAACTACAATTACTGTATACATGTGCACTGACTAAAGATAAATACACTCCCTAACGTGCCATTTCCTGGGTTTTTGACTCAGTCAGTTGGACAGTAGACAAATTTTACCGTTTTCCGGAAAATGTTGTAAACTGATCTGGATCCGCTCCTGATGAATAATGGCAAACTCCGTATATGTACGCCCCTGATAAGTTACCAGAATAATAATTGTATATAATTTGTTAATTAAATGACGGTTTGTTGTTGCATTACCAGTGATTTTGTAATGGAAATTAGATAATCCCCCCCCCTCCTTTTCCAGAGTAATTTGAATTAAATATGATTACTGCTAAACCACTGAATGAAGTACGTACCATACCCAAAATTGTTCAGTCAACAAATTTATACCCGGCTCTGTACACAATTTGGTGCTTTTACTACAAAAATACAAAATTCTGCAATTTTTTTGACATCAATCTGCTTGACTACTAATGGTAAAAAATTAGGAAAGAGAGGTGTATAAAAATGCCTGAATTTCTCACGAGCTACACCGCCAATCGCTTGCAATCTGGTATTTTCTACAATGGTATAAGATTGTAATCATTATAGAAAACATTGTTCATACTTTAAGTATTAAATATTTATTTAATGATTTTCTTCTTTCATATTGCAGTTAGAATATGCCAAAAGTAATGATGAGATAATGGACATCATTGAGAAACCAGATAGTGCTTGTATTGTTGACTCCAGTGGATGGCCAGCTGAGCGACTTATAACCATTGAGAACAAATATGAATTCATCCAGCTACTTCTATGTGAAGAACTTCTCACAAAGCGCATGGATGGCCTTAGAAATCTGCGTGAGGGGCTAAACTATTTTGGTCTCGTAGATCTTTTTAAAGCAGCTCCCAACTTTGGTGAAGTCCTTTTCTTGTCACAAGGTAATGCTGATCTATCAGCCAAACATTTTCTGAAGTGCTTTGAACTGCAAGATCCCACCAAGCCTGAAGAACTAAAAGCATACAACCATGTGATAGCATTTGTTAACGAGTGCGAAAAAGTAACAGGTCAGCAACTTTGACATCAATAAAATGTTAATTATGATTATGTGGCATTGTATTACAACATTTATTTTACTGAAATGAATTATTTTGAAAATAACACATTTTGGAACAACAGTTAAAATAAATGACATGCACATGTACGAGTAACATTGCAAGAACAGTAATTACAATAGATGCAGCTCCACTTGCATGTGCCATGGTTTACACTGTTGTAAAAGTGCTTTGAAGTTGTTGCATTACCATAGCAACCAACACTAACTTTTAATTTGTTCAACAACAATTAGTGAAATTCACAACACTAAAATTATGAGTTAACACCAGAAATCCTCACTAGAGGGGCTTGATATGTGCTTGACATTCTGTCTGTTGCCCCTTTTGCGTTGCCCCTTTTGCTGATCATAGCATTACAATGGCATACTTGTAGATCATAGCGGATCTATTATTGCCCCTCCCTCCTCTCCGTAGCCTCTCAGGTAAGTAGGGAATTTAAGGTTCGACGACTACGGACTACGACTACGGTTGAACGAGCGGAGGGATCACATGTAGGACTGGGTCGAGTACGAATGTTTTGGCGCAAAAATACGACATTAAGATTGTACACAACAGCAGGCGAAGTACGGTCAAAACAAAAAAATAAATTTTCTTGTAAAATGTCTTTTTATGATGTTCGTGAAGCCTTGACTTACTGTTTTGCCGATGGGTTAATCAATGAAGAAGAGTTTCTTGTCCTTTACCAGGAATACGAGTCCACAAATCTTTCTTTTCCTTACTGGGAGTACGAGCCTTTCTGTCTCGAAAACATGGATAACAGTGAATGTAGGGCTGAGTTTCGAGTAGACAAAGAAGACATTCCGTTATTGGTCGATGCTCTTGGAGTTCCAGATCATTTCCGGTGTCCCCAAGGAACAGTTTGTTCAGGACAAGAAGGGCTTTGCTTACTTCTCAGAAGATTTGCTTACCCTTGTCGTTACCATGATTTTATCTACAGATTTGCATGTCCCGTACCTGAACTTTCTATGATTGCAAATACTGTACTTGATTGGGTATATGATAACCATTCTAACCGCCTTATGTCTTGGAATAACCAGCCATTTCTTTCCTCTGCCAACCTTGAACTTTATGCACAAGCTGTAACGAGAAAAGGTATTCCACTTACCAACTGTTTTGGGTTCGTCGATGGAACAGTTCGTCCAATCTCGAGGCCTGGAGAGAACCAACGTATAGTGTATAATGGGCACAAGCGTGTACACGCCCTTAAATACCAAGCAGTTGTGATCCCAAATGGTTTAGAAGCTAACCTTTATGGTCCTGTTGAAGGTCGGTGCCATGATGCTGGTATGTTGAGAGACTCTGACCTTCTCAACATACTTCAAAGAAATGCACATACACCAAGAGGGGATATTCTTTGCATCTATGGAGACCCTGCCTACCCCCTTCGCCCTCAACTGATGTGTCCTTATCGAAATATCCGTGCACTTACACCACATATGATGGCATTTAATAAAGCCAAGAGTGAAGTCAGGGTTGCAGTAGAGTGGCGTTTTGGAAATATTGCCGACTATTTTAAGTTTATCGATTACAAAAAGAACCTAAAACTTGGTATAAGTGCAGTGGGCAAACAATACATTGTAAGTGTACTCATGAGAAACATTCTTACGTGTTTATATGGAAATACCACATCTGAATTCTTTCAGGTGGACCCACCAACACTGTTACAATATTTGGCATAGACATGTACATATTCACCGATAAATCTGTAAGATTTGAATTTTCACAAAAAATGTGCTACATATACATGTATGCCATGATGCTATTTATATCTGTCTTCTAAATGTTTCATGTCTATATATTGTCAAATATATGCCCTATGCCTATTTGCAAACCTCTACACTGTAGCTCAAAGACCTCTATATCTGTTCTGCACTGTGTGAATTCGAATAGTTACTTGCTCTAATATGTTTCTACTTGATTCCTTTGTTAGCGAGTTAAAATAATAATATTGAGGTATTAACACAGTGTAGAATAGATACTGAGGTCTTAGACCTGTGCACTTTAAGTGAATTTGGAAGAAGGTTATACATTGTATATGGTCATGAGTAAAGCTGATAGATTCTTTCTAGGATACATCAATCAATATATGACTGTATACAATGTATTGAACAAGTTCTGTTTATTTCAACCATACAAAGTAGAACCTAGCTGTTGAATGTCAATAATAATAACGAACCTTCAATCTGAACAGAAAGTTTGAACAACTTTCAAATACGTTTAGAAACCACAGCCATTATGTTAACATGCTTTTAGAAAGTAAATGCTATTTCAACAAACTGTCAATGTCTAGTCTTTTTTAACAATCTTTTCCAACATGGCAATCATAAGATTTTGGGCTGTAGTTTGCATTTGTACCTGTTGTTGCACTTGTTGAAGCATAATCAGAAATTATTGCTTCTGCAATTCATTTTGTTGCTTGATTTGATATTCTAACTTCTCTTGGCGTTCTTTTTCCAGCTGTAACCTCTTGCTTTCAAATTCAAGTTGTTGTTGGCGGATTAACATCTCCTCTTTTTTCAATTCAGCATATTGAACAGACTTTAATTCCAAGTACTTGATGGCTTCAGAACCTCCTCTTCTTTGTCTTTTTCTTCTAGGCTTGAATTCTTCTGGATTATCCTCCTCAGAATCTGATAAATCATTGGGTGTACTTGATCCAGCTTGTGATTTGCCCCATGTCTTCAATGCTTTATCACGAATATCTTTGGCTTTATTTTTGTCTTTGCTATCAGTGGAACTGGTAGCATACAACTTATCTCCAGCAGTTTTTATAATCTCTGATATTTCTTCCAAAAGAGTCTCATTGTCATTGAGTGGGTCTGGTGAAATTCCAGAGGCTGCTTCTTCATACTTCATTTTTGCTTTAAAATCATCCAGAAGCTTATTAAATCGTTCACGTACACTGCGCTGATCTCTGGGGTTATCATTAAATCCTTAAATGATGTTTATGTGTTCAGAAACCTCTGTCCATCTGTGTCCAATTTTATATAGAAATGGTTCTGTTACCCTTACTTCTAACAGCAGCACATTGTCTTTTTGTTCATCCCAGCGAAATGTACCACTGAAAATATTCCAATCATTTAAAATGTAAAGATATATTCGAATAGAAATAGAAAAACGAGATAGATACTACGTTTCGATGTCATCTTGTCGACATCATTATCAAGTAAAAGTGAAAGTTTGTTCGATGAATAACTGAGTAGTATAGCGTCCCTTGGGATGGTTTTGAGTCAGATAGATATATTCATTCCTCAAAAGTAGAATAATGTTAATACTTATCATGTGCTAAATAAGTAGTATAACGTGTGCATGTAAGCTTAAGTCTTAACTTTAAGTTATGTTTGTTTGTAATATATTTTTTATTAAGCTTGGTACTTCCCTTTTAAAGTGCTATCAGAATCTCATTTTTCCTTTGTTTTGTGAATTGGGGTTGAAGGAAATACCGTTTCAGTTAAATAAAGGTATGCAATGTTTGCTATTAAGAGGCAGTCCCTGTAAGATTCGAGCAAAGTGGGAAATCGGCCCAAAATCAAGATTTTGAAACTTTGCCTGAATGAAGTCTACTATCTGCCTGTTTGATTGGTATGGGTTGTTTTCCTTGAAAATATTTATTTCGAATTTTACGAGCAAAAAACGAATTTTCACATTTTGACGAGGCGAATATGCAAATATATCGAAATTCAAAATTCTCTCAAAAATTCAGCAGTCACTCTTTCAAACTAAAATGCACTACGACGATCAATGTTCTATTGGACTATTTACTAAGCGTTATATATCTTAGTTTCAATCGACTTTCGCAAAGATATTTGAATGCAAAGAAGACCTAGTTTTGGAGAAACTCAGAGAGCGTAAAGTATGCTAATTTCAACTACCGAAAACCTTGTGTAGTAGAGCGAGTAAAATCAAATAAGTTGTATCCCCGTGAAGGCCAATAGTTGTAATAGTTTTCTGTGAAGAAATATCCGCGGGCACTCGATTGGTTTATTTGTGAGAGTGCTTTCAAATACATGAATATGCAAATTTCACAATTCAAACGAATTCGCCGGTAAAGTATCAAACTATCGAAACGATCTGTTCTTAGCTTCACGGGTGCCTGACATTTGCTGAAATGACAAGATAAATACGGTTTAGCTTATAATTATGTTCATTTAAAAGCTTGCTTACGATTTCGAGAGTAGTCATGTTAAATTAGGCGCAATGTAACTTCTGAATCATCAAAGTTATGGTTGCAAATCCGCAGCTTTGGGTTTATATAATACCAATTCGGTTAGCGGAAAAGCAAAGTACATCGACATCAAATCGAATGAAAACTGGTATTAGTTAAATTGCGAAATCGAATGATTTAGAAAGTAAAAATATCATTTTAAATCATATAGTCGAGGTGTCCTGAAATCGACAACCTGTTGCTAATTAATTCACCGGTGCTTTGGTCAGGTGTGTTTCGTTAATCAAGAATAGAACTTTAGAACCTTATTTCCTCTGAATTGCATTTAATAAATGCCAACTTTTACTCTATGTAATCTTTTACATAAACTAAATATCCAAACAACGTGTACGTAGTACATTTATTGCATTTGTTGATTACCACTCAAAAGTCATGCACGTGATGCAGTTACCAAGGGACCGGTACGTTGTGCAATACAAGCAAAGTCTTGACATTTCAAGGAATGGAATGATTGTCAGTATTAAAGTCCTGTAGAAAATGACGAAGTGTGGTATTGGTGCTGTTCTAGGCACAGAATGCGGCTTCGCAGTATATAGAGATAAGAATGCTGAGGTAATGCTGTCGATCAATGAATGTCGTCGCGATATAACTGGGCATTTGAAGATGTTCAATCTGAGGGGACTCGCCAATGAAGGGGAACTCATAATGTGTAGAGCAGGTACGTACGTACGTGTAAACCGTTTGCTGTGTTATTACTTAACATGCACACATGCAGAAACGTTGCAATCTTGTGATTCTTTAGGTATTTTTGGTGATACAGACCTAGTTGTGTGCCCAAAGCACCGTGATAATTTGGGTATATATTGGAGGGGTCGCCAGCGCCGCTGCCAGATTCCGCAGTCATTAGCTAACCATCCCTCAAACGAACCTAAGGGTGACCGGACAGTCAGCAAATCTCTTTCACAAGCCGTATTCAAGCAAATTGGTGTGCTCGTTCCAATTGGATCAGGTAATGACGTAGTAACCGTCATAGCATTTCTAATAACAAATATATTAAATTATATGTTAATGTCTAGCGATATGCAGATGAAGATGCCGAGAAACATTGAAAATGCCAATGGCGAAGGAGATGCTGATTCCGTCTGAAAATCCAAAACAGGTACAATGTACATGCATGTGAATGGAAATGACAGCCGCGAAGCGCGCACTCAATGACAGCATTGTTGCCGCGTGTTGCTCTATTTACTTTGACATTAAAGCTGCGACAAGCTATTATTATTATTATTTGCAACTCGCTCATCTTGTTTGCATCGCGCAGTTTGATTGAGAATTGTTTTATAACTACTATGTTCAGTGTAGCATGACGGGCGTGTTCATGTAAATGGCGCGAAAACCGAATCCACAGGTAGCCCACATTCCAACAATCCCTTTTCGTGTATAAACGTAGTCGTTGGAATTGAAATATTGATCTACTTTAACCGGTAAACCATAATAACATTTAGGAACAATAGGGTCGTACATAACCCAAAATTCAAGGGGGGACAGTACGTTTTTAAAAGGAAAAAATTAATAAAAATATTACAGTTCTTAGTACTTTTTGGTATCTTTTTCGCCTTACTAGCGGGGGTAACTGCCCCCCTGCCCCTGTGCTTTGTACGGCCCTGATAGTGGGACTGCATGACACAATAGCACAATCACTTAGCATATAAACTGATGATGACCTTTATATCGAAAATGTTTTTATACAATTTATGCATGTTTTCAAAATCTTCGCCTTTTACATATATATTTTATCAAGCAACCATTATGACAACCACTTAGCATCATAAAATCATATATTTGTAGCCATCTATCCAAGTAAAAGATAGCCTTTCTGCCATTGACAACCTCACTGAAGAATTGAGCCGTCTCGACATCGCAAGTGACTTCTCGCCATCCTCATCTCAAGATACCCAGTACAACACAGAAGAGAGTGAAAGCCAAGTTCCACGCGAGGATTCCAAAGCTCAAGAGAGCAATGAAAATAGGAAGACAGATGCACTGGATATATTTCTAGATGAGTCTAGTATTGGACCTCTTGGATCTATATTGAGACACCCTTGGGGTGACACGTCAACTAAAACGCGCTTGCATTACACCACGAAAGCAAGCGCGATTATCGCTGAAGTGGTAAGAACTGTTGCACCGCAATCTGCTGCAGCATTGTGGACTGCAGTCAGAAATACTGACGAGGTCAGTAAATTACTTGCGAGCGATAAGCTGGGTAGTGAACTGTTGATAGCAGTTGCTGAGTCTTACAAACAGGCATCAAAGTCAGAAACCAAACGTCAGTTGCTGAGTCTTGTTGCCAGTAAAGTTAGCTATGCAGAGCTTACAAAACACATACCAGAACTGACCCGATACCAATTCACAGCAGCGATACAGCATAGAAACCGGTGCTGGTCTTCGCTTGGACGCACCTCCGAAACAGATCAGAGAAAAAGTAGATCCTGGAAAACTTGAACACTTTCTCGATTTTGTGACATCTTCAAACATCGTGCAGGACCTGCCGTTTGGGAGAAGAACCCTAAAGCTTACCAGCGGGGCGGTAATAGACATCCCGAATGTGATCAGAACAGTGCTGCCATCTCGTCTTATAGTTCAATATAACCAGTACTGTGAAGAGAGCTCTTACCAGCCCCTCTCCAGAACCACACTCTTCCGTATACTCTCCGAGTCTTGCGTTGCGTCAGTAAGAAAGAGTCTTCAAGGGCTTGACAACTATGCAGCTGAGGGTGGACGTGGATTCGATGACCTCATCTCCATCCTCGACACGCTCTTACAGTATGGTGCTGGTGATGCTATGATACGCCACCTGAAGGACCAGCTCAGGCAACTCAAACAATACATAAAAGGCGATTACAAGGTACGTATTGTTTAGTTAGAAAGGCAACTGTTTCATTTTTCTAATATTCGATTATTATTATTCACCCAAAAATACTGTCAGAGCTATCAGCCGGCGTTCGATCCAAATTAATAAACGATATATCTGACTGGCTAATGTTGCTTTATCTCTAAAAAATTGTTTCCGGACTTTAGGTTCACTGCTTGCTGAATAGTCCAGTTGCCGACCATTGCAGAGTATTTTCCCTCAGTGACCCCAGTGTACAGTCCTACCAAGGTCAATGCGAGCATGAACACAACCAGTTATGTGACCGATGTGAGAGCTTAAAAGAAGTAAGTATTTTTCACAGTTGTTTATGTCTGGACTACACTCATCTGAATCATTAGGCATCCCTAGGACCCTTTCTTGGCTACGCCACTGCTCATAACTTGTAATATAATGTTTTGCATACAAAATGCTTTGCCGCGCGACGTTTTCAATATATGTGGTAAACAGATCCTTGTCAGTATTACAAGTTAAACGGTGCATGGTAATACAATTTGGTTCCTTTTACTGACTTTTTCAGACGCTTGTACAAGTGAAATCAGAAGTGATGTCAACCAAGCTTCCACAAGACATTCAAGACGACGCGCTTTTTACAACGCACACTGCATGTGATGCCATCCTCGCCTGGAAATCGCATCAGCTCAGAATGGTCCATCAAGATAAAGCAAGGACTGATGTACTCGAAACCCTTGAAGCAGATACTGTCTTGATAATACAAGACTTTGCCATGAAGTTTTTACCGGCACAGTATAGAGAGACACAGGCTGAATTCTTCGGAAAAAGAGGAATTTCCTGGCACATCACAGTATGTCAATCAAGAGTTAATAATGTGCTTGTAGCTGAAACGTTTGTTCATATCATTGAGTCTGGAATCCAGGACAGCAAAACAGTGGTAACTGTAATGGAGCATGTTCTACAGACACTCAAACGTGAACATCCCGAGTTAAGCAATGTTTATTATCGACAAGACAACGCGGGATGTTACCATTCAGCATCAACGATTCTCGCATGCAAAGTTCTTCGTGACCGGACTGGACTGGACCTCCGCCAGTTTGATTTCTGTGATCCACAGGGTGGGAAGGGACCGTGTGACAGGAAGTCGGCGCAGATAAAAACGCACATAAAGGCATACATCAACCAAGGCCACTCAGTTACAACTGCATCTGAAATGAAAACTGCAATCGAATCGAACGATGGAATACCAGGTGTTCGTGTAGTACGTGTGGTGGCGCCTAGGGTAGGAAAAGCAGCCAAAGAAACAAAAATCAAGTGGGATGGAGTCAGCAGCTTTTCCAACTTTGTGCTGACAACACAAGGGATAAGGGCCTTTAAGGCGTACAACATCGGTGAAGGGCATTTTTGGTCCTGGACAGGATTTGATGGTAAGTATAATGAAAACTACAACTTGGTAAGTTATTATTCCAATAATTGTAATTATACTTATTTCAGGCATCCCGAAAGGCGATTCATTTGACTGGATAACAGACGATGTTGGAGAAGGCGGCTTTATACCAGTCAAACACAGACAGGTGAAAGAGACACGGCAACCAGTTATTTGTTCCAACACAGAACTCGACGACGACTCTTCTGATCCAGTCCTGACCAGCGACTCCCATCTGTTTGTTTGCCCAGAAGATGGCTGTGTAAAATCATACATATCACACGGCAGGCTAGAGCAACACCTCATGTTTGGCAAACACGAGTTCAGGCTAGAAAGAACAAGACTGATGGACAAGGCCAAGGTCCGTTATGCTGAGCGGCTGGAGGCTGGAGCACTGGGGTGTATCAGTATCAGTAACATTTCAGGGCGGAAACAAGGGACCGGCACGCCCTGCACTCTCACACAGGGATGGGCACATCGCGAGACATCCAAACGTCACACCCGTTTCAGCGCAAAACAGAAAGCCTACTTAGAAAATAAGTTCCAAGTAGGAGAGAGGACTGGTGTAAAGGCGAATCCAGAGGACGTGGCAAAGGAGATGAGATGCGTAAGGGATGACACTGACCAGCGCGTTTTTAGAGTAGAGGAGTTTTTACGTCCGGCACAGATTACGTCATACTTTTCACGAATGGCAGCTAAGAGAAAAGTACCTGTAACGGCATCAGACGACGAGGCTGAGGAATACAGGCGCCACCAGACAGCCGCACGTGATAATGTGATCCACGCACTTCAGGAAATTGAGTCCAGGCACCCCATCCTGTACTCCAGGACGAACCTGTGCAGCCTCGAAGAGAAGCAAATAGCTGCATTCAAGATGACTCAGCTACGCTCCATTGTCAATCACTTTGGCGTGACAGCTGATGGAAGGACAAAAATTGCGTTTGTAGAAGCAATTACTTCGTTTTTGAGCAAGTGCTCGTGTAAATACTAATGTAAATTGTTTTGTCTTTAAGCAATGCAGTTGTATACCTTGCAGTCACAGCTAAATAACATTATCGGTTATAGGTTCGCGAATATGATCACTATATGACTTAGTTTTAACCATGTTCTTCTACCGATCGATAGTTCTTTGGCTGGACGAAGGGGATTAATACTCGCTAATGCCTCTGTTGATCGTTTTTGACATTATACTACTTACTGAGCGAAACTGTAAGTATTTGGGACAAACTCAAATAGCCGTTTGTAGTAAATAACAATGTAATGTATTTGTACATGCGTTAATAAGAAATACAATAATATATTCAAAGTAATGGTCACATAGTCCTAAATGCGACAACAATGTAGCAAGCGAGAGAAGTCTTGAACACGCGCGCGCCCTTGGCGATGGACTGAATAAATTAGCAACATAAGACCTAGACCATGCCGATTTAAAACAATATTTTTACTTTATTTACATCATTCGATTTCGCAATTTAACTAATACCAGTTTTCATTCGATTTGATGTCGATGTACTTTGCTTTTCCGCTAAACGAATTGGTATTATATAAACCCAAAACCAGCTGCGGATTTGCAACCATAACTTTGATGAAGTTAAATTGCGTGTTTTTGCCTAATTCAACATGACTACTCTCGAAATCGCAAGCAAGCTTTTAAATGAACATCAATATAAGCTAAACCGTATTTATCTTGTCATTTCAGCAAATGTCAGGCACCCGTGAAGCTAAGAACAGATCGTTTCGATAGTTTGATACTTTACCGGCGAATTCGTTTGAATTGTGAAATTTGCATATTCATGTATTTGAAAGCACTCTCACAAATAAACCAATCGAGTGCCCGCGGATATTTCTTCACAGAAAACTATTACAACTATTGGCCTTCACGGGGATACAACTTATTTGATTTTACTCGCTCTACTACACAAGGTTTTCGGTAGTTGAAATTAGCATACTTTACGCTCTCTGAGTTTCTCCAAAACTAGGTCTTCTTTGCATTCAAATATATTTGCAAAAGTCGATTAAAACTAAGATATATAACGCTTAGTAAATAGTCCAATAGAACATTGATCGTCGTAGTGCATTTTAGTTTGAAAGAGTGACTGCTGAATGTTTGAGAGAATTTTGATAAATTTGCATATTCGCCTCGTCAAAATGTGAAAATTCGTTTTTTGCTCGTAAAATTCGAAATAAATATTTTCAAGGAAAACAAGCCATACCAATCAAACAGGCAGATAGTAGACTTCATTCAGGCAAAGTTTCAAAAATCTTGATTTTGGGCCGATTTCCCACTTTGCTCGAATCTTACAGGGACTGCCTCTTAAAGGCCCAGGACTATTTCTCCTTTGAGCTGTCATGACTTAAATCCTGAAAATAAGAGATGATAAATATTGAGAGCTTAGCTATGATTCTTGAAAAAAATACAAATTGTACATCAACGAACTTGAACTACTTTAATTTTGTCCATACATGTTTTTCTAGTTTACACATCTACACAACTCGATCCTACACAACTCGATCCTACACACGTGCACGACAGTGCCAACATTACATCGAAAATTCAGGTAAAAAATGACAATATTGTACAAAAAAATATGCTTAGAATTGTCCTTTGGAAATCAACATTGTGATGCTAACTTGAAAGTTAAGGGCATGGGAATATTCAAACTTATTTCTATCGGTACGAATTTCAACAACGCGGTACCGTGCATCTACATCTTCTCGTGTGGATGGAAGACTTGTCAGACGTCAAAGTCAATCTTTTCAGTGCTGACTTCCAAAACGCACCCAGTCCCGAAACTGCTTTTCTCTACTATTTTCATCAAAAATCTAACAAGAAGAGTGGTAGTGTACGCGAGAGTGTTCGCGAGACTTTTTATGAACCACATTCTAAAGCACTTGTCTTTCAACACTCATCTGAAGCATTTGCCGAACATTTGCGAGCTCATATTTCTACCATTGTACCATCATTCAAATTTTCAATGGACGTGCAATGTAGCGATGGCAATGGGATGTTGCTCAAATACGTTGCATCTTACGTTAGCAAGTTTTCTGATGGCATTAAGACCGAAGCTCTTTTTAATCATGACTTTCCAGCTATTACTGCAGCGTTACGTTATCTCCACACTTACAAGGTCAACGAACCTGAGTTGATTATTTCTTTAAGTAATACTAGCATGTGATATATAGTAACTATTTTGGACCCCGCAAGGTTCCCTTGGAGCTACGATTACCAAACTTGGTCACAATGTACCTCTATGTATTTGAAATTGGAGAACCTAACGTTTCACCACATGACGTCATTTCCGGTTGCATAAATAATTTTTCCAAAAGAACATTCATATAGATAACTTCAGTTGCTGTATACCAACAAGAACTGGCCACTGGAGGAGCTAAAGATGCAGCGGTCAATAACACCAAACGAAACCTGTCCGCTTTGTTCGATGAAGACACCGCTGAGGACGAGGAAGACGATGAATAGTGAGAACATTATGAAACATTACTAACTTGTTACCGTTACATGACATGTCATAGATAAAGAAATACCTTGTAGTAAAGCATTTTTAGATTTTTCAATAAATAGTTTGGACAAACAATTGTTATTCTATGTCTCAATACTAGTAAGATATCACAACATCATTATACATATTAAACTCTGTTTCAATTCATTTTAAAACTCTTCCTGCGGAATTATTCTATATCTCAGTTAAACATGGGGGTCTCGGTCTTAGCTCCTTTGAGGAGTTAATTCCGCGCATGAAAGTCAAGTTGCACCTAAGTATGCACAAGTCTGCAGATCTAAATATTGTTGAAGCGATTGAAAGTCCGTTGCTTGTTGGTGAATTCGCTGGGGCTCGACGCTTCAGTGGCCTTGAGGGTGTCCAGGACAATCAGGGCATTGCCAAAGCCGCGGAGAAGTATCGTCCCTATAACAACCTTTTCACATATCAAAAGTCTCACCAAAATCGCATAAAGGAACATTGCTCAAAATAAGTGGTTGTATAGAAGCTCTCGAGCGTAGCAATGGCACGTCTGCTCTATAATTTTTTTTGTTACATAAGGGCTTTTTCCAAAAAATTAATCGATTGAGCTAAACTCCTAATTAAAAATTAATTAGTCAACTACTTTGAAAGCTGTGATTTTGTTTTTGTTTTTTTAATTCTAATTTTTATTTTTAATATTTAAAAATACATATTAATTAGCCGTTCATCACCAAATTTCAGTTTTCTTCATGAATTCTTACGTTTACCCAATAGTAACTATCGTTTCAAAACAGTTGCTTTTGAAGGAAGACATGGCTGATTCGTTTAGAAATGAAAGTAAATTCGCGAACGTCCTTGTGGTCGGTCATGAAGTTAATTACAGACTTTTCATTTCTTCTCTGCTGATCTGCAACATTCACGTCTGGTCCTATCGACAACATGGTAACCGTAGGTTGCTTTCACACGCAGGGGTAAGGCGAGACTTTATCTCCTTTATCTATCATCGTTTTACAAATTAGCCGAACAACATGGTAATTATGTAAGCACGCAAAGATAATATCTGCGTAACTTTTCAAAGAAGTGGACGGTAAACATCAGTACTGTAACACGCTCGATGATTAGAACCATCTTGACTGACTATAACCTCGGACGATGAAAGAGCATTTGGTATTTTCTAAACTGCCGTAATTTTGAAATAAAAGTCCAATGGTCCTATATATATCTGAATTTAAACCAAAGCAGCTCTTTGTTTGCTTCGATTATATTTATTTTCGTTACAAAAACAGTGACATAATACCGTACGTTATGTTTGTGTACGATCTGAATTTTGCTATATCGGGTTTTTTTAGTTTCAAATTCCAACCCCCTTATGGATGAAAACATTATCTGTATATTGTGTAATGTCCCCTTTCATGATGGAGAATCAGTAAGACTCCGTGAGAAGGGCAGTGAGGGAATTAACCATGTCTAGTCCAGAACGCAATGATACGATCAAAGTTGGTCCCCAGTCAAAATGGTTCACCAGCATTGCCGCCGAAACATATTGCCTCCCGCGTAATGTCGCTCGAGTTAAAACATGATGCAAAATTCACACCTTCAGCAGACTTCAGCTAATCGTCGCCATATAGTACGGAGGTTGAAACAGTGTTTTAGCTTTTTAAAACTGACTGTTTTTTTTCTGTGGCTCAAAGCTCAGCTTCGAGGCTGAACAGAAAAAAAAATCGGGAGGAACTCGTTCAGAGCACATCTCCTTGTAGACGCAGCATTTGAATGCGGTTCATGTACTCTGAAGCTCTAGAGGTGGCCCATTCCGGCTACTTGAACAACATGCAGGTACACTAAGCATTTTTGACAAAAGCTCGAACAGACTGTATAATGTTCAGTCTGTTTAAAAACAGATGTTTATTGATCTCTTAGAGCTAATAATGTACCGATGACCGTGTTTTCTTATTATATTTAGCAGGCAACTCAGGCCTAGTAGATGAGCCCGCAATCCGCGCTGACGAGGAAGTGCCTGTGAAGACGACTCCTCCTCAACTAGAGCATATACAGAACAGTAAGTTTATGGTGGTGATAATATTTCAATTCCATTATAATTATAATTATTTAAATATAGTATTATTTTCCTTAATTAATTATTGTTTCGTTTTGAAAACAGTCCACTACAAGGCCGTAGAGGAAGATGAGGCCTCTCGCCCGCATAGCTTGGAACTTGAGGAAGTCCGTGTGCTGTTCGAGAAACTGATGGAAAATAAGAATCCTATCGAAGAAGTCATTGGTGCAAATGTACTTGACACTATATAGAGAACGTGTCCTTAGCCTACAGCAATCCGCCAGACCGAGAACAGTCGTACAGCCGCACTGTGGCTACAAGATATAGGACATGGATAGATACCTTGACCATTCTCAAGGCTCTGACTGACAGGAAAATCCATTTGGGGTACCCATTCCAAGCCTCAGAAAACATTATGAAACGGCGTAAATGCAGATAGCTCTGTGAACGTGGATACTGCTAAAGTCATCGGAGAGAAGCTCTTTAACATCGATGACTGGTCAGTTCCACTTCCGACTAGTACACATTCAAGCGGAGTGCACAGGTTACTACTTTAGCGTCAAAGGCGGCCGTCATGATTGGAAATGATCATGTACAAATAGATCATGGGCCACAGGCTAAGTATGGGATTCCATGTAAGCTTATAAATTATGCAGCTGATATAATTGGTCAACATCTCTGGTGAAACATATTTTCGTTTGTTCTAATTGACACCTGCATTTTTTCCAAACGAGTGGAAATTAGCCAAAGTAAACTCCTATTTTTTAAAAGGCCAAAAAAACGACCTCAATAACTATCGCAAAATATCTGTCTTACCTGCTGTCAACGATTTTCGAAAGGCTTATTCACAACCAATTTTACGAAGACCTAAATGAAAACAAGCTTCTAACTAATTGTCAGTCAGGTTCCGCTCCCTGCCATAGTACCCTAACAAGCGCTACTTCGAGGCTACAAATAACTGGTCTATTAAACATCGACAATGGTCCTTCTTAACGGAATTATATTTATTGATCTTAAAAAAGGCTTTTGATACTATCGACCATGAAATCGTCTTACAAAACTTAAAAACTATGGAGTTGAGCAAAACTCCCTCACTTGGTTTCGTTCTTATCTTGACAGCAGGAACCAACAATGTAGCCGTAAATGGCGCTATGTCGAATGCAAACAATATATGTTGTGGAGCTACCTCAAGGAAGCATAATTGGCCCATTAATATTTCTGATTTACATCAACGATTTGCCAAACTGCCTCGGTACAGCCTCCGGCAAAAATGTTTGCTGACGGATACAAGTATTAGCAATTCTGCCGGTAGGCTTGCTGAACTCGAGCCAATGATAAATTCTGAAACTTCATAATCTAAATTGTTGGTTAAGAAGCAAATAAGCTAAGCCTTAACATTGCAAAAACTGAAATTTATGGTCATAGGCTCCCGGCAGAAATTGTTAACTGAAGGGGGGACTATGATATTGTTTGCAAATATCGAAAACACACCAAAATCAAGAGAGTCGACCACACCAAATCCCTTGGTTCTCATTATAGATGATCGGCTCTCTTGGTACGTAAACACATTGTCACGAAATATGTGTAAGAAAATTGCATCGGCTATGGGGCACTTAAAACGACCTAAGACCCTTTGTCACTCAGGCGGTCGCTTATCCTGGTCTATAAAGCACTAATTTTTACCACACTTTGATTATTGCAGTGCAGTATGGGATGGACTAAGCGGCCATCTGGAGTGACTAAATCAAAAAACTGCAAAATCGTGCGGCAAGGGCTATCATGAGGGCAAACTATGACACCAGCTACTAGCGTTCTCTTGAAGCATTATGCTGGGGACACTCGGTCTGTTCGCCGGAAAAAAACAAAAAGTAACGCTTATGTTGAAGTAATCCATGAATTAGACCACAATTAGCTTACAAGGACCTCTTTACTCTTCGCCACACCAATTATTAATTTAAGAAATTCGGATATTAAACTGCACTTGCCCAAAGCCACGCACTAACTTACCTTAAGCCGAAGCTTTTCTTAAGCGGTGCTAAAACTGTGGAATGAATTACCACAAAGTATCAGGCAATCAGCTCGCTTGGTCAATTCAAGAGAGAAATTAACGCGAATTTTCATGCATCATTTAATTCCCACACGGCAATCATGGAAAACAGTTACACATATGAGGTAACTTATTTTTAATATTTTAGACTACCCATTGTATCGCTATTATCTACTGATGATTTTAACGTAGTTTATAAAATAACTTTATGTATGTATGTACTAGATGTACTGTATGTATCACGCAATATATTTGCGGTGCCTCAAGCGGATACCTCATAAACCTTGCGTGTAACAGCTCGGAACGGACCTTCCGTGCAGGCCACTATTGCGCTACGAACTTTGCCAGTTATCCAACTGCCAATATTCGACTAGTTCACTGTATGCTACGACCAGCCCACAGAAGCCAGTTCCGTCTGATGCTATATCGTCCCAAGCTAACCGCCCAGATCTGCCATCTTACAGGTGCCAGCAGGGGATGCACCAATATGTTCTGATGGCGATCACTTCATTCACCGCTATAGCGTGGCCGAAAGGCAATTCTGCAACATCTAAAGGAGTATGTGGTCTTTTATCTGTCAGTTTATCGTTTACCAGGAATATACAGGAAGAATCGATTCAAGGGTTTGACGGGATATCGACAAGTGTTCTTACAAAGATACATGACGAGCAAGAGGAGCAGCAGCAGGTCAAAAGTTGGCCCCAACCTGTTAACTTCTTTCCCGGAATTGACCACCATGAAGGGCCCCACAAAGAAGGATCTATTCCTCTCAAATGCTAAAGACAAGCAGCGGCCCTACCATATGATAGATTTTGAGTAATGCCTGAAGATATGTTTAACCAATCTGTCCAAACACGACCCACGCTGCAGCGACCCCAGCCACCCCGTACTCTACTTAATAGTGAAGTGTATAATCTGCTTTAGGAGTCTGCGAGGAGCAAGGAACCACCATACTTGTCGGAGAACGACACCGAACTACTTGTTGCTACTGTGTTACTACGCCGTTCGGATGGTTGGACCTATACCTCAGACCCCCAGAGCCAAAGGCGAATTCTACAAAGAGACGAGTCTTCAATATGAAGAAGGTGAAGGACAGTTGGGCGAAGATATCTGCAAACAATATCTTTATTTATTCACGCCATTCTTGGTGTGTGATTACAACCTCTCGACTCTTATGGAATTGGTAAAGGTGCGGCCATCAAGAAGTATGCCGAACTCCAGTACTTTCGTGAAACAGGGCTAAAGTATTTGATGACTTTCGTTCATCTGTGGAGAAGGTTGCGATCCACAGTGCAGGTGAAAATGCCCCTGATTTCACTATACAATGGAAAACCGGGAAATGGACTTGACAGTCTTAGGTCACCATCGTACTGTGAGAAACTAGCAACCAGAAACCCACCCAGATCCAGCCTCAGAACCTGCCTCCAAACTTCAGCAGCGGCAAGGTACCACAGCCTGAGGGGTACCCTGCACCTACAGGTCAGACAGTACCTTGGAAAGGCGTAGGACAAGACATTACAAGTACAAGAATGGGTTGGAAGTTCAGTGAAGACCATATTGTTCTGTGATGACAGGACTTACCACCAGCACCAGAATCTCCATTTATGTGCATGTAAGATGTAACTGCGCGTCTGACTGCAGCACACCCTGCGATGCAACCTGTCGCAAGCACAACCTAGAGTGCTCCCCTGCCCCCGTGGGCAATGCAACAGGGCTCCGGCGGTCGTTCAAAATGCGACGGACCAGTGCCTTACTATGACAGTGCTGGACATGAACTTGAGATGGTCGATAAGAAGTTCAGTTTAAAAGTATATTTTGACCGTAAAATGGCTGCGACATGCTCATCGCTAACCACTAGGATTTAACCGTCTGATTATCTGCCAGCTAGTTCGCACGCCTGTAATTACGAAGTCGATTGTGGAGTCCTTCCACGCCTTGGATTCAGAGAGACTTTTAGTTAGTCTAATCCAGGCAGTGTTCCCGATCACAGCCCACCATGAAGGAAAAAACTTTCTTTTGCAATTAGTGGAAAGCGTTCAAATCAATTAAATTACTGGGGGGACTATAGCGGGTTTTTGAGCCAATGGGGTGCAAGTGATTCATCTTATGCGTGAAATTGATCAGTGACCACCTACCGACCTAGAGTTTAATCGCTCATTGGGGGAGAGAGACGCCTGTTAAAACTTGCAGACGGTGTCACGATTTTCCGTTACACCCACGATTCATGCTCTTTCAATGCTCCCCAAGCAATGAAGAATTCCGATACTCGCGTAAGCGGCACAAAACAGTCGCTAGAATCGTAGCCAACCATCTTAAGTAACTACCATTTGAGCTGATAAAAGCTATCATTCGTTATTAAACCCCAAAGCGTTACGCTTCCAACACCTATTACCCTAAAATGCCACGACTTATGTTATAGTTCTTATTTGAGTATGTGAATACACTACTTGACAAATTTGTCATTATGATTGTACCCACACGCTATCTCATGTATAATACTAGAGTCGTTTTGTATGAGTGGGAAAACCTACAGTACGGAGTTACGGTCACGGTACGGAATGCAAGACATTGTATTCAACCAATTCACAGAGCGTTAAATCAATCGCGCTCAAACAATTTTTTCAGAATTCTTTGATTTTCACACTGGTATATTCGATGATGGGCGCGATACGGTCAACGCAACGGTACGAACCGTACCGTAAATACTTCCACTCGTACGAAAACGACTCTATTTTATTGACGGACTATTTGTAAACCGCCCCAAAGGTTCCTTGGGCAAAACTAATACCACCAAACTGGGTCACAACCTTCACTATACCTCTATGATATGAAATTGGGAGA
>JAUJYZ010000526.1:0-28306 GCA_033675265.1 Actinostola sp. cb2023
ATATATACACTGGACCTGTTTGGCACTTGTATATATATAATCTGGACACTGTATGCACTTGTATAAATATACCTTTACCACTATTTCACTTTATATATACACTGCCATGTATGCACTTTTATATATACACTGGGACACTTGTACATGGCCTATACTCATTATACATTCCTTTGATACCCCTGCGTACACTACGTAACGCCACAAACACCGAACACATGTTATATACACTTGACCCCTGTACATGTACACACACTAACACTTTTATATATACCTGGACACTTGTACATGGACACCTATACTCATATACATGGCTTTGACACCCCTGCGTACACTACGAACGTCCCACGAACACATGTATATATACACTGGACACATTACATGACACACACGAACAATTGTTATATACCTATACACTTGTACATGGACACCTATCTCAATACAGGGCTTTGAGCCCTGGCGTACCTACGTACGCCACGAACACCCGAACACTGTATATATACACTGGACACTTGCACATGGACACACATACACATGTACATGTAATATACCACTGGCACCTGTACATGGACACACACAACACTTGTATATATAAACTGTACACTTGTACATTGACCCCTATACTCATATACATGGCTTTGAGACCCTGCGTACACTACGTCGTCCCCCCCCCAACGAACACCGACCATGTATATATAAACTGACACCTGTAATGGAAAACACTCGAACACTTTAGTATATATACACTGGAACACTTGTACCTTGACAACTATACTCATATACAGGGCTTTGAGCCGCTGGAGTACACACGTAGCCACGAATACCGAACAACATTTTATATACACTCTGGACCCTGTACATGGACACACATGAACACCTGTTAATACACACATGACACTGTACAATGGACACACATGAAGCACTTGTATATGTACACATGGACACTTGTACATGACACACCTGACACTTGTATATTTACACATGACACTTGTACATGGACACACATGAACACTTGTATTGTTGCACATGAACCTTAAAATAATAATAATAACTTTATAACGTGTCATGTTTTCTATGTATATGTATATGTATATGTACACATGGACCACTTGTACATACATGACACACATTGAACACTTGTATATATGCACATGGCCACTTGTACATGGACACACCTTTGAACACTTGTATATGTACACATGGACACTTGTAACATGGACACACATGAACTAGCAATTGTATATATGCACCAATGGACACTGTAGCAATGATGGACACACCTGTAACACTTGTATTATAAACGGGGGGGGGGCTGGACTACTGTTGTACATGGACACTATACTCTTACAGGGCTTTGAGACCCTGGCGTACACTACGTCGCCAACGTGAACACTGAACACGTGTGTGTTTAGTAATGGACACATGTCTGTGGGACCACAACACTGAACACTTGATACATACACGGGACCTTGTCGAGTGGACACACATACACTTGTATATGTACATTATGGACACTTGTACATGGACATTTATGAACACTTGTATATGTACACATGGAAACTCCGTACATTGTGACACACATCTCACACTTGTATAATGTACACATGGACACTTGTACATGGACACAGCATGAACAGTTTGTAATGATGTACCAAGTGGACCACTTTACATGGACACACACTGAACACTTGTAATTTACACATCTGACATTATGGACACACATGAAACCTTGTATATGGTAGCCATTGAACACGGTACATGCACACATGACTTGATATGTTACACATGGACACTTTGTACAAGGACACACATGAACACTTGTATATATTCAACAGGACACTTGTACATGGACACACATGACACTTTTATCTGTCGACATGGACACTTGTACATGGACCAACACATGAATACTTGTATATGTACACAATGGACACTTGTACTATGGACACACATGAATACTTGTATATGTACTTCTAAGACAACTTGTACATGGACAACACATAACACTTAATAATCTAATAAGCACTTTATTAACGGTGGCATGTTTTCTATGTATATGAGAGATGTTCGCCACAAAAGGGGGCTTAATCCATTTGGGGTGTGGCATTCCAATTATATCAATATTTCATTGAATCGCAATTTATCCAAACGGGGTCTAACAAACGAAACTCATTCTTGTTGTGACCCAGATCTCATGTTGTGTATGACGTGACGCTGCCATGGTTTTCCGGGGGGGGGGGCCTACAGGACGGACAGTTTCGCGTGGTTTGTTTGACGGTATTTTTTGAAATTATTGTCAGTTAAATGGTAGCACGGATGGAGCCCGCAATGCGTGTGGTACTTGCTGTGACGTTCACATTGTACTACAAGCATGCAATCCTCTCTTACAGTTTTTCAGAATTTTGTTTGGCCACACTTCGATGCATGGGATTACTGGTACTTTCAACTGGCTATATCGCGCTTTTGTTCTTCAAGTCCAGCGTATTACGTATACTGTGTCTCAGATTTTGTGTCGTCGTAATGAGAATGTTCGCACAAAAGGGGGCTTACATCCATTGGTGTGGCGTTCCAATTTAGTGCAATATTTCATGAATCGAATTTATCAAGGGGTCTAACAACGAACTCCTTTTGTGTGATCAGATCTCCATATGTATATGGATATGTACATGGACACTTGTCATACATGGGACACACATGACCACTTGTTATATAGGCACATGGACCTTGTACATGGACAACATGAAACCTTTGTATATTTGTATATGTAACAAGACACTTGTAATGGCACAATGAACACATAACTTAAATTGCTTATGAAGTCTTATTTTTTTATTTTGAAATCGATTACATTCAGTGAATCTGGGATGTTTCAGTGTTTTGTGATTTGAAGCTTCCGCTTTGCGAGTTATTAAAGGTTGAATCGTGATATGGTAATTCAGTGACGTCAAAGGAGGCATCATTTTTATACAAGCGCACCTTTGCAAATGACTGATATTTTTAAATTGGGCAAAAGTTTTCTAACAACTTATATAAAAGATGATGACCTTTTTTTTCTATTTACAGCAAAAAGACTTATAACTTGAAAAATCCTAAATAGTACAGCAATGAATCTTCTTTGACGTCACCGAATTAGCTATCACGATTTCAAACCTTTTACTAACTCGCCTAATATGCGAAGCTCAATCAACAATGATACTGAAAACATCCCACTATTCACTTCATTGAGCTAACTCGAAGCTTTTCAAACATAAACAAAAATACAGCCTCATAAGAACTTGTAAGCTTATATATTCGCGACTAGTTCATGCTGAACTTAAGCGATAACTGTACAGTTTTTGTCATTTCATTTCGAGGATGTAAGGTAGATGACAGTGTTGAGCATTGTCAGCTGGATCGCTGGACCGGAGCCGGAGCGTCAGCGGTCAACTATGCAAGGATTTACGTCGAAGTTACGTTTTCGAGTTACTTTGGAGTTTCGAGACACTGTTTATTACGGTTTTTATACCACACCAGTGAATTCGATTGATGACAAATATAAAGTCCGAATTTACTTTTACACTGCGGAGTCGGCATACCCGCGAACGAACCCGGACTTATATGCATGGGCTGAATGCGGGACGTTGATCGTTTTTTAAGGTGGGAAATCAAGGAGAAATTCCTCCATTCCCACCATCCCCTTCTTCTTCCTTTCCTTCCCTTTTCCCTCTCCCTTTTCTGTTCGCTTTCTTTTTTTCCTACAGTGATCAGAGTCCGATGGATTCTTCGAGTCGAAATTATACGCCCGATGTTCACACCACAAATTGGGATGACCCACAGATTAAACCGCATGGCAAAGCTTTTTTTTCAGGCACTCAATCTTTTCCCTAACGCGATACAATCGCTTGACGGTTTCCTCTCCACTGGAAGCTACTCTTGTGCGTACACTTTGACCTACGCTACTCCCCTAGTTGGAAAAAGATCAAAGAGATTATTACTCAGAGAATACCAACCTTCAAAGGCCAACAGTGAAGAACTCTTCTTAGCCAGGAAGTAGAAGGACGGTGTCAGTCCACATTTAGTATATTCCAACAGCTTTTCTCTCCCAGCTTCCCGAACGTCCTCCTATATCGCCTCCGATCCCCCAGCTGGCCTTTGCCCTTGCATCGGTTAACCCAGTGAAACTAAATGAACATGTCAAGCAGAAGCGATCAAACGACAGTTTTTGCGCGGGATTAAGCAGGATCTCGCTCAAACTTAGCTACACCATCCTGACGACTCTATAGACAAGCTCGTCACGCGAGCGAAGGAAATGAAGAGGTCTTATGCGCCCAACGTTTGATATTCTGCCAAGATAAAACCAATCCTTACCGCAGTTGCAAAGCGATGTGAGGAACTCAAGAGCTCGGTTTCCTCGCTCTCTAAGTGCATCCATTAGCGTCCAGTGCCCCGACCAAGTATCAGTTGAAGAGGGCATAAATCAACAGGGACATCGACAGTACCAGACTTCGAAAGAACAGTGGCAAACGCCGCGCCGGGGAGGAGCGCGACGGAATGCTACCGATGTTGAAAGCCAGGCCACTCGCAGGGATTGCGCGTCGGTTAAAAGCACCTCGCCAAAATCAAACCGCCTCTCCTCAAGGGATATTCGTGCCTAACTGCGGTGGATGGGGTCATCTGGCCAGGCAGTGCCCATCCACTCTTTAAACTAGTCCGATGTTGTGCGAAGGGGCGCGCATCACAGTGGAAGAATAAGCCTTCAGCCTCAAGAGACATAAGAAAACAATGCCAATCTCGCTGGGAAGTAGGACCATACCATGTACTTGGTTAAATCGACACTGGAGCGGATGTAACTTGTGGAGCGCCCGTTGCCCGGAATGAAGATATGTTCTTACTACCGCCAACCTCGAGATCTTCGGCCGCTACGGTTCACGTTTTGCAATGTGTGGCTAGGTTCTTTGACGACACCATAAATCGGGCACGTCACTCGACCTTCGTTAGAGTTTAGTCGTGGATAAACTGATCTCTCCTGCCATACTATGCGTGGAATGTGTTTGCGACTACGACAACCATACGAATTGACTGGGAAGCATCAGGTTTTTCACCTGGGAGGATACCGATTCCCTTAGAAACCGACTGCTAGGAGCTCCTAGGCAACCGACAGAGTATGCCTTGGTGTCAGACACAGTAATTCCTGCGCGTTTCGCAGTGTTTTCAATCACAGCCGCCTCCAAAGACTTTGCACAATGCCACAGGACACCATGGTTCGTCCCTACCAGACAAAATGGCTAAACAACACGTCCTTCTCGGTGCAGGAGTGTGGTACTAAGTATAAAAACGAGATCCCCATTGTCATGAACAACAGTGCGTCGCCTAAAGCTTTCAACGTACGTCCTCGGCACCTCCTCTACTCTACGGGTACGTTGCAGGATGAATATGAGAAACTAAAGAACCGAAGTGACAAACGAAGGAACCTGCTAATTGGACTTTCAGACAGCTGCCGCACGCCAAACTAACAGAAGTCAGTACAAGGGTCCTAGTACTTTTTTCCCGCGACACCTCGCCGAATGACCTAACAGAAGTACGGGAAACAGACAGGATCCTTTGAAATCGACACGAATAATCACCCCCCAGTGGCCCTGAAACTGACGGCGCCCCCCTTTGCACTGCGAGACGAAGTAGACAGACAGATACGAGAATGGGGAAGAGGAGTTCAGCCGGAGTCCGCATCACCGTGGTCGTCACCCATACTGGTTGGGTGCCGAGACGATGGATCATATCATTTTGCGCCGGACTTTCGAGCCTGAACTATGTGACTGTAACATATATATTCCACTGCGTCCATCAGGGAATGTCTGGACTCACTATAGTTGCTCACTTGTTCATTCACTTTAGTCTACACGTGCTACTGGCAGATATCCAATTGCCCTTAGGACCGACACAAGACAGCATTCACCACAGAATCTGACCTGGAATTCGTCGGGGTCTGCCCTTCGGTGTCAAAACGCACCACGTGTTCCTCGCCCTGATGGCTGATGTCATGAGAGGTTTGACTTGGAACGGGGTTGCCATATACCTTGATTGACATCATAATCGGTAGGTGCCGCAGCCTTCGACGAGCACCTACGGACTTCTGAAGGAAGTACTTTCACGGCTGAGAAAACGCCGATTGACAATCAAGAGTCAAAAAGGTTCCACATTGTGCCAGAAAACATTGCCGCGTCTGGGACACTTGTTTTTTCCACGGGGGGGGGGTCGAATGTATGCTCCTCCGATCCAGAAAAAGGTCGAAACCAGTTAGAAATTTGGCCTCGACCACAAAACCTGCCAAAGATGTTCGCAGTTTTCTGGGACTGTGTAATTACTAACATGGAGTTTCGTCCCAAACATCCAGCTTCTCGCCAAGCCCCTGACCGAGCTGACAGGAAATACAAGCTTCGTGTGTAACTGCCGAGCGCGAGAAATCATTTTTGCAAGCTTAAGGAAGCAACTTTACGAGCGCTCCGGTCTTGGTATTTCCGGACATGGACCAAGGACGTTTTGAACTAAGCACTGGACGGCAATCTGACAATGGATTTGGTTGCATCTTATTTCAACGCGATAAAACTCAGGACGAGAACGCCCCGTATATTACTTATCCAAAACGTTTTGTGATAAACGAACTCCTCCTTGGCATACACGAGATAGCGAAGCCTCTTGCCCTAGGTCGACGCCTTGCGGAAGTTCAGACATTACCTTCTGGGGGACGGAAGTTTATTTGGTACCACAGAGCACCTGGGATTACGTTGGCTGCGGAAATACCAGGGACCCCAGATGCAGGTACCAGCGGTTGGGTAGAAAACAATTGAGAGTTTGAATGTTGAAACGTGCTACAGGGGCAGGAAACCAGGCCTCAACCAACCACGCTGATGCCTCTCTCCCGGAAAGCCTCAACACACCGAATGTATCAATGGTATCTCCTAGTGTTCGATTCTCCGCAGAGGTTATAAAGACAAAACAAGAACGATGACCCGGTCCTCAGCCGGGTGATTCACGGACGCCCTCTGACCATGGAGTGCTGATAGAAAAATCAACCTCTTAAACACTAAAAGTAAGAACCTGGATGAGAAAGAGGACACCCTTTCTTGAGACAAAAAGTAATGCTATATAATATATCAAGTTTCTTCGAGGTAGGAAAATTCGTAACCAGTTGGTTCGTCCAAGATAGCCTTGTACCAGACGTTCTTCAACTAAAGCATGATGAGGCAGGGCACAGGTCGTCGTCCAAGACAAGGAAATACTCATTCAACGTAGAGTACTACTGGCTATCCCGTAAAACGAGGACACAATAAGATACTGTCAGGACCTGCACTGGTCTGCGCGAACCTGCAAAGGGACCGCACCTAGAGCGACCACAACCGACGCGAATATAAACAGCCAACCAACGGAACCATATGGCAAGAAAGTTCAATGGATCTTAAAGGGCCCTTTGGACCCCAAACGACCTCTAGGTGGGAACCGTTACTTACCACTGGTAGTTCTGGGCCTCCTGCCGAGAGCAGCATCAGATGATACCCAATACCAAATAGAACAGGGGGGGGGGGGGGGGCGAAAGACGTAGCCAATGCGGTAGGTTCCAGAGGTCTTCTGTAGACATGGACCTCAAGCAATGTTAAGGCTTGACCAAAATTCAGTAATATTAAGACACCCACGCGTGGATTTCAGGCTTTCTATATATAAGTCAGTATATATGTATCGCTTTTTGATAAAAAAACTTTGAGATGACCAAAACTGTATGTTCTTTAAATTAAATATTATGCCTAATTTCCACGATCACGTGAGACACAATTGACGTCAACAATCAAAGAGAAATTGACCAAAAAAAACCGCGCTGCTCGTGGCTAGCTAAAAGCTGAAACTAGATATGGGGAAATGCTTGCTCATAGGATGCGAATAAAGCCACGTTTTCGATTTGGATGGTTTCAATGAGTGGTTAATGCTATACTATAGATTGCTTTTGTAGTCACGTGACCTCGTTTTTAGGCAATATCGCCTTACCAATAAAGTATGGCAACCACATGAGACGGATTATTGTTAGGGGAACAATGATACCAATACATTAAATGTGAATAAATAGTATACGCCATTGAAACTCGTCATCGCATTTCCAGAAAACCATTTTTGGCCATAATCTACAATATCTGATCACGTGGACATGACAATCCAAGATAGACAGTTAATATTCTTCCCTTTTACTGAACTCTAATGAGAGACCGAATTTTAAGAAATTCTAACCAAGGGGTCAGTGAGAAAAGCATAAAAAATGAATTTAAACCCATATGTGGCCCAATTGCCACAACCTTTAAACATGCCTTGAGGGAATACCCAATTCCATCTTGAACAGACAAAGGTCTGGAGTTTGACAGTTTTCAGCCATGCTGTTGTTGGCACAGAGTTAGGAATCGACAAAAAAAAGGATAAGTGCACTCCACCCCCAAGCCAACGGCGCGGTGGAGATATTAAACCGTACTATTATTGGTCAACTGCTCAAGAAGACACAAGAGGAAAACGACCTAGACCTGGGATCTCAAAAATCCCATTTGGTGCGCTCAAACTAGTTGAATCAGGAACACTCGTCACACAGGTAACTCGCCAGTTACCTCACGTTTGGGCTGAACCCAAGAACTCCTGTGCTAGTCAAGGATAGTAGCATGCCTAAACCCAAAAACACCACAACCCCCCACCCTCAACCGTGGGCCACCGATCTTGCAAAAACCCTCAAGGAGGCACACGACGTTAGTTTCCACAAGAGGACAGACTTCAAAAGGAAACACGGGCCAGAAAAAGAGCAAGGAGGTTCTTACTACACAAGTTTCAAGGTTGGGGATGGAGGTACTCGTCTACTCACCAACAAGAAAAGGACAACTTGAAGTCACTCCATAGAGCATGGGCAGGAGCCCTACATCGTTATCCCAGTGCCGCGAAGGGAAACCCACATATCGTATTAAGAACTCTGACAATTTTCGACAAAGATTCATTCGTCACCGTGATCACGCTACGTTACATGGCACTCTAGACCACTTCATCTTATACCAAAACCGAGCCAAGCTGATGTGACAGATGAACAAACCAGTTTCATGATATGACAGCCTTCTTGGGTACCAAAGAAAACCCCTCACAAGCACCATCACGGTTCCACCACCTCGCCAAGCCTTCCCGACCTCGGAGATTCCGACGATGAAAGTGATGAGGACAGTGACAAAGGGGAAGTCGAATCTACAAGAGAATGGAGAAGCCCCAGGAGGATCAACCGAACCAGATACGCATCCGAAGAAGTCCAAAGACAAAAGGCGTGAGTCCCAACGCCTTTGGAGGAGTGGGTCCATTCTGGACAGCATTAGGCCCTGTATAGAAAAAAAAAAAAAAAAATATAAAGAGAAATGTAAAAAATTAAAACAAAAAAACAAAACGAATAGCAAAAGCACGAACACATAAAAAAACTGATGTTGTAAAAGGGACAAACTGACTAACTTATGGCACTGTAAGGGGGGGGAGAGATTAGTAATGTAAGAGAAAAACAACCCAGGTCAGAACTGAGCCGCTGGACCGGAGGCCCCAGTCAGCGAGTCAACTTTGCAAGGAGTTACGTCCGAAGTTACGTTTAATTTTGAGTACGCTTGGAGATTCGAGACTGTTTATAACTGTTTTGATAAGTGAATTCAAGAACACATAAAAGTCGATTACTTTCTACAGATCCTGGTTGTTGAATTAACAAATTAAAAGAAGCGTTTGTTTGGCACATTATCGCTATATTACTATACACATGGACAGCAAGTTTCGATAATCTTACGCCTTCCACTTACGAGGCATAAGACATCTTTCGAATTTGCAACCAAAGGTTTAACCGCTATACATATAGCTAGCACATTTCGTGATTTTTTAACTATGACTGGGATATCACCCAGAATCTAATCTAATTCCTTTTTACTATTTACCATTGTGTCAAATGGACAACGTTTTTGTAAAAGCCCAAGGTGTCGGTCTTCCATTAAATGTATATATAGGATATATATAAAGTATTCAATAAACTGACCTTGAGGGGAATAGTGAATACATGTTACATGTATATATTAATTAGTACATGTGAGACTTAATTAGCCAGCCAAATACAACCATTCAGCACTAACGTCGTCGCGTTCAAAGCAATAAGCGTTCAAGCCAAAGACCGCAGTGAATGCTGGTTTTTGTGCTGTCACAATTATGTAAATCAGACCTATTTTTCTATGGAACGAAGTGTGATATGCAAAACAATCCACGGTGAAAAGTTCACATCTTTTTCCTATTTCTTTCTTTTAATTTTCTCTTTTCATTGAAAATCTTAAAAAACATCATCAGTTTCATTTAGTGGCGAACGACCACGATAATCTAAGCCTCAGACCATATTGAATCAAATTATAATATATCAACTCGCTCTTAATAATCATAATATACGATGAAACATGTTGATAAAAAAATCGATTGACATCAAATCTTCCAACTGTGCTATCATAGATCCGTTTGTCTGTCCGTCAGTCCGCTCAGTCCCCCAATCCTCTCTGATGTCAGCCTCTAACGTCCAGATCAGTCACAAATTTGCTGGTACAAGGTTATTCTTGTGGACATATTCGAGGATTTTGTTTGATCTAGTTACGGATTTCAAACGTTTTGAGTTTGCAGCGACATATTCATTCGGTGATGTTGGATACAACAATCTTTTTTACTGGATAATAATAATCCCCATAGTCAATGCAAGGAACACAAATGCAAGAATGTGCTATGCTGTTGACCATTGAAAATCGTCGTTCGGGCAGAGGTAACAATAGTCCTTGGCGGAAAATCGACCATTTTGGGAAAATTTTGTAGTATTTTGCATGGCCTATAGTCCGTGTTAAAATCGTTAATTTTTCCATTTTTGCGCACTTTGCACGGCGATAGTCATTTGGAAAAATCGTCATTTTGGGCCATTTTTGGGATTTTTCAATGGGCTAAGTCCTTTGAAAATCGTCATTTTGGGAATTTTTTTGCGCACTTTGCATGGCCTATATGCCTTTGAAAATCGACATTGTTGGGCCATTTTTGCCGCAATTTTGCATGTCGATAGTCCGTTGAAAATCGTCATTTTGGACAATTTTTGGGTATAAGTTTGCATAAAGCGATAGAACCCTTTGAAAATCGTCATTTTGGCCATATTTGGGGTATTTTGCATCGGCCGAATAGTCCTTTGAAAATCGTCATTTTGGGCCATTTTTTGTGCAATTTGGGACCATGGATTTTATAATTCCATGAGATAAAATCGTCATTTTGGGCCATTTTTTTGCACTCACAAATGGGAAATCATGAGTTTGGGACGTTTTTGCGCATGTTTCCCATCAATAGGCTAAAATCTATTGAAAATGTCAATATTGTCATATAGCTCCACCATGACCTCCCAGCATTACGGTCACCGGTATCAACGCATCGACCGTAACTGTAGTGTGGACAGCATTACTTTATGATGGTGGTAGTGCAATTATTGACTACAAATTAACTAATTAGTTAAAGACCCTTCATATCATGCACTATACACTGATAAGTCTTATCCACTGGTCTTACAAAGAAAACACAGTAATGAAGTTCCTATTATGATATACGACAAGAATGTTGACCCAGGGATATGGGCAAAGTACCTCGAGGGAAAATAGTTCACCACAATGATAACAAATGTATATCCGTTTGAAACGACGGTTTGTGGTCCACGCTATACTTGCAGTTGACACCACAGCGACGTTAATTTCTGTGGTAAAAGAGGCGGATCACGCGAGATTATAATATTGGGCTCCCTGGTGGAACCAGATCTACACGGCACAATATACGCTTGTTTCTTATTAGTACAGTTACGACAAACCGCTCAACTCACTGATGTAAATGAATTTTACCGTTAAATAGGCCTCAAAAACAAAAGAATATCGTGTCCATGGTGATGTATGATATAAAAAAAGATTTATTATTTTAAAAAAATTATGTGGATTGATTTTGGAGAAACATTCCAAAGAAAATCAATTTAATGGCAAAGAAACAAAATAATGAAAAGATCAGTTAAAACTCGAAAAAAAACTCGAAAAAAAAAACATCGACGGGGCGGGACTCGAACCCGAGCGCTACTATACAAAATTTATGGCAAAACACTAAAAATCGGACCATACAAAGTCAGACTTAAGCGCTGAGTCACCGATGGTTACGTAAATAGGACGAAGATTTCAGCCTCCCATCCGCGCTATCGAGGTAGTAACACAGATCAGCGAAGGAGTCAAAAGGAGATGCGTAAAACAGTTCGTATTCCTCAGGCATAATGACTGCCCGCATTACCACATCAAGCTATCTGTACTTGCCGATTGTTTTTCGATTGTCATTCAGTAGTCTATCGTGTACAGCGGTTATTGTTATGGAAATTTTCTTGACTATCGTAGTTCATCATCGTTATTGCTGAGTGTTGGAAACCAGCGAAACCAGGGGTTCGACTCTACGGTGCTGGCATCAGTTTCGCTATTCTTTTTCTTTTTTTTCTCAAACTCTGTACCTATTTATTTCTTCTTTTTCTTTCATTGGAAAAATCTTAACACAGAAGTTCATTTAGTTACGAAACGCCATACGAAAATCTATCAGCCCCTGCACGATACTTAATCAAAATAATATATCACGCTTAATAATCATTAGTCTTACGATGAAACATTACCAGAAATTCGAGCCATGCGCGCTGAATGCCCTTTAAAAATGGCTACCGTACTTTGTATAAGAATGTATGGGATAAAACACAATTCATGAAATATCTTTGTTTCGATGTCAAAAGTCATGGTCCGTCACTTCAAAACTGTAGAGAGACTTATTTACAAACAAAACAATTGTAATTTCGTTTGGTGGTTTTCAAAAGATAAGTTCAGACAAATTGCGAAATAAGAAATCGTCCTAAATCGCCCTTACATTTGCATAAAATGTGTATAAAAATGTCTCATAATTTTCGAAAGATATGGCTTACCTAAAATCGTGTTTTGATGTTCTGAACTCACATAAAGTCATGTTCCGCATGCCTCTAATACTTACCGGACGAATGCAATCGATTAATCGAATGATTGGGCAATTAGTAATCGATAAATCGATAATCAATTCGATAAACTTAAGTAATTGATATCGATTGGTATCGGTCAATCGAATCAAACATCGATCAGGTCAAAGTTTTGTCTCATCGGATTGATATCGATCATCGATTAGCATCAAATTGGCAGCTAACGGTGTTTGGTTTTAACCGCAAATAAAGTGAATTGATCGATTTTTCAAATTGATAAAAGGTCACAAATTTTCAGTTTCATCGTCTATTACCTATCGATTATCACTATCAATTATATATTTGACATCACTTTTTTATGCGTCTGTCCTCTTATTGACGATAAATTTCGTCATAACATTGTCAAAGTAGGGTGGATCCACGAGGCGACAGCCGAGTGGATCCGCATATACTTTGACAATGTTATGACGAAATTTATCGTCAATAAGAGGACAGACGCATAAAAAAGTGATGTCAAAATTTTTTTTACAATAACAAAAATTATTCAAACATGTTTACACACCATCTTGTATTCTCGATCTTACGAATTCTTGACTATTTCGTGCAGTTCGTAGTCATTAGTGTCGCAAAGCGAACGCTATCATTTACTTTCTGTCGGACTCAAACTTCCTCCAGAGACAAGCATAGTTTTCATCTGAAATTTTCCTCAAGAAAAATTCAACTTGGAACGAAGGGAAAATCGTCCATTGATGAAATTTTTCGCCATCGATCTTCAGCTTGTACGCGCACATTTTGTTTTTATCTGTATGTCCTCTTATTGATGATGAAAATGTAACCAAATCAGCGCGCGAGAAAAATTTGTAAGTTATTGTAAAACAATTAATTGATATCGATTGATTATCGATTGAATATCGATTTGAGTCGATCATTGATTTAACGCTTGCATACGCCGGGATAGGCTTCGTGTTGAAATAACCGCTCCCAAAACAACTAAAATAATTCAATAAATCTTGTCTTAGTCAGACAAAATCCAAGTGTTTGAAACGCCCAAATCATCGATAAATCCGAATCGGGATCACATGAGGCCGTGGAGACCATGCATTGAACTCGAAAAAGAAGAATTATGTTTGCCCATTTCTCCTCATCGGTGTTGTAGGGTAGCCAATTTTAAAGCGAGTATACCAGGGCCTGTTTGCAGCAACATGTAAAACAAAGCTCTACCGAGTGATGTTTTCCCTAAAAAGCGGGAATTTGAACTTATCGTAAATATATTGGTTTCCTGTGGTATATAGTGCCTTCCGGTGACTAGTTCGTACTCTGCGCCTGAGCGTAAAGCGAACACTTAATCTTTAAATCTATCCACTCCAACAGAAAGCGCTGCGTATGTCTAAAACAAACCTTAGAATAGTTTTATTTTGATAAATTGTTTTTTTGGGTGGAATTTTCGAAGGAATTTCGGACTGGAGGTAGACGCTGGCATACTATCAGCGGGAGTAAAAATGTCTGTGATTTTCTGGTAATGACGTCCGATCATCCCCAAGCTCTCTTTAAATGTTTTTCTCAGCATCTAGCGTCCAGATCTAGTCCATCAATTTGCTGGAACAAGGTTAATTCTTGTGGACATGTTCGCGGATTTTGTTGATCTAGAAACGGATTTCAGACGTAAAAGTTTGCAAACGACGCCATTTTTGGGCACTCTAAATGGGAAATCGTGAGTTTCGGACGTTTTTGCGCATTTTCCATCAATAGCTATAATCTATTGAAAATCGTCAATATTGTCATATAGCTCCACCATGACCTCCCAGCATTACTGTCACAGGTATCAAAGCATCGTCGGTAACTGTAGTGTGGACAGCACTACTGTACGATGGTGGTAGTGCAATTATTGACTACAAATTACTGATTAGTTAAACGACCCTTCATATCAATGCACTATACACTGATAAGTCTATCACTGGTCTTACAAAGAAAACACAGTATGAAGTCCTATTATATATACGCAAGGAATGTTGCAGGATATGGCAAAGCCTCGAGACATATGTTCACAACAATGATACAAGGTATATTCCATTTGAAACTGATTTGTGGTCTACGTATACTGCAGACACCACAGCGATAATTTGTATGTATGGGCTTCCTGTGGTAAAAGAGGCGAACACGCGAGTTAATATTGGGTTCCCTGTGGAACCAGATCTCACTGCACAATATACGCGTTGTTTCTATTAGTAAAGTTACGACAAACCGATCAACCTCAACTGATTTAAATTAAGTTTACAGTAATAGAACCTCAAAAACAAAAGAATATCGTATCCATGTGATGTCAACAAGAAAAAAGATTAAAATTTTGGGCCATTTTGGGGTATTTTGCTTTGGAGATAGTCCTTTTGAAAATGGTCATTTTGAACCATTTTTGGGTATTTTGCATGGCCTATAGTCCATGGAAAACCGTAGTTTTTTTCCACTTTTGCGCACTTAGCATGGGCGATAGTCCTTTGAAAATCGTCATTTTGTGCCATTTTGGGGTATTTTGCATAGGCTATAGTCCTTTGAAAATGGTCATTTTGAACCATTTTTGGGGATTTTGCATGGCCTATAGTCCATGGAAAACCGTAGTTTTTTCCACTTTTGCGCACTTAGCATGGGCGATAGTCCTTTGAAAATCGTCATTTTGGGCCATTTTGGTGTATTTAGCATGGGCTATAGTCCTCTGAAAATGGTCATTTTGGGCCATTTTTTGCGCATTTTGCATGGGCGATAGTCCTTTGACGGCTATTTTGGACCGGGGAAGGCTCCAGCTTGATGTGGAATTTTTCGAGGGTAATCTTTTCACTCTTTACATTACTCGTTAGTGTTCGGAGGTCTACGTAGCGATCGACTAGCTAGCTCTTCGCTCGATGTCTTCTCGATCAATTAATTTTTAATTGATCCCAGTAATTATAATTACTTGTAAAGCGCTAATGGACTTTACGGAATTAGCGCTATAAAAATAAAACTTATTATTATTATTATTATGTCAACATCTTGAATTTTTAATTTTTTGTGAATTTTCCATTGTCATGGAAACCACTGCAATGTGATTGGCTAAAATTATTTTCTATTGTTTATTAACCAATCAAAAGCGAAAATTTGTTTGTAATTTGCACTGTGTTGACTCATTCTCCGTTAACGTGAGCCATTGCTGTCGCGACAGTTTAAAGCCAACTTGTGCCCCTAGATAGCTTTATTATCAAATGCAAACATATTTTTGGTGTCCTTTCTATACAGTACATTCCTCCTGACACAAATATAGGCAGCGGTTCGCTGTGACTCATCGGATGTGTAGTAGTGATGATGTAGAAAAACAGGTGTCGCATGACCCAGAAACGTGAAATTAAGAATAAAATACATCATTTCTGCGTTAGAGTATTGCTCTGAATTTGCTTGTAGATTGAAGTTATGCCTCTAAACTTTGAAAGGAGTCGTTATTTTAGTATGCTTGACCAAGAGCTCGGGAGTGCTGTTCTGGGATCCAAGTGTCGCACATATTTGAGTCATTTACGTTACGATGATGAAATTCTCTTGTTAGATTTCATTTCAAATGACTTCAGTGCCACTAAGAGTCATTTTAGTATCGAATCTTAGTCTTGCTCGTTATTAAAGTGCTACTTGGACGAAAATCAGTCAAAATTTAAAATGAGCTGTAATTTTGCTGAAGTAATTTTGAACGACATATTAATAACTGTTTGGCATTAAAGTGCCTATAGCCCCTGTGAGTTTGTTTTAAAAATCGATTATATATTAAGTGAGTAGTTACAGGTTTCAGTATTTTGTGATTTGAACTTCGTGTTTGTGAGTTATAGAGGTTTGAAATCGGGATATGTTAATTTGGTGACGTAACTTAAGGAGTGATGCCATAGCTTATTTAGTTGTGTTCTTTCTGAAATAGGATAAAAAGTTTATCAAATCATATCTACAGTGTATAAACTGTGAAAAGATATTGCAAGTTTCAAAATGTCAGTAATTTGCACAAGGGTGTTTTTTGTATAAGACCTGATTCCTTAAAGGGGGACTAGTACGTAAATCGTTCAAAGTTTGATTTAGCTGAAACTTCACTGAAATATTCTCAAAGATCCATACAATCACTGGTTAATTTTTTTCTCAAAAATTCCAATGGGAAGTAATGCATTTTTATGAATCTTTAGAGGTGCCAGTGACGTCACTGACTCAACCCAAACAATCATCACGGCTTCGCTCCATACATTTCTTCATGTTTAATGTCTTGAATTATTTTATTTCTATGAAGCTAAACGTTTGTGTGAAGGAGTTTTCTTACCTTATATGTGCTTAGGATTGATTGTTTGACTAGTTTTCTTCAGTACAGAGCTGTTATCTGAACAAACCGTTCAGATATTTTGATCACAAAATGCAAAGAAATGTATGGAACTAAGTTTGGGTTGAGTCAGTGACGTCACTGGCACCTCTAAAGATTCATAAAAATGTATTACTTTCCATTGGAATTTTGAGAAAAAAATTAACCAGTGATTGTATGGGTCCTTGAGATTATTTCAGTGAAGTTTCAGCTAAATCAAATTTTGAACGATTTACGTACTAGTCCCCCTTTAAAGTGCGTCATTTTGACGTCATCTGATTTCCATATCGCGATTTCAAACCTCTATAACTTGCATAGCGAAGTTCAAAGCATAAAATACTGAAACCTGTGTACCACATATGCATTTTAGTATCATAACTATTACAATTTCCTCGAATCTGATTGGTTGAGAGACTGTCCTATTTTAGCATATATACTAAACGAATTATTTAATTTATTAAAGGGGCTGTGTCATGAGCTGCACATGCGCATTGGTGCCTATTTTTAATGATATTCATGACACGTTAACTTAGTAATTATTCTCATCTCAATTGAAAGTAGTCAAGCGAATCAAAAAAACTATCGCTACATATCCCATTGCTAGAGCATTATTTGGCCTTGTTCCATGCTGAGTAGATATCTCCCTTGACATATATCCTAGCCCGACTTTGCTGCCGTGGTCCGTGGTCTCCGATCCAACGATCGTCTTTGTTATCGAATCGTTTCTTGCAACCCGAATGTTGCCTTCGGCGGCCGCCGTGAAACTGAGATCGTTTGCCTTTGAACTTCGCACCAGAAGACATTTGAACATTAAAAGGGATCGAACATTAACTCAAAACGGATAAAATATGCATATACAACTGGAGAATATACAAACTACGATGTGTCGTTACGATTCAAATCCAAGATGGCACTCGATAACTTGAAATAGTGAGTCTCACTTTTTCAAGTTTAACACTAGTACCCAGTCCACTTGTTAACCATGACAAAGCCCCTTTAAAGTACTTCTATAGACACATGCCATGAATTATTAAAAATAAAAAAATTATGAGAGGGCTACCTTTGGGCTCATTGTTCTAATTGTTCTTGATATATGTTTTCAAATGCGCAAGCGTTATATTTCGTCCAATCAGCATCGAGCCTCAAATGGCTGCGACCAGAGCATTCTCGGGAGAGGACCGAAACCGAGGAGATCTGGGAACGAGAATGTACGTGGCCTTCTTCGATGTTTTTTTTTTGGTGCCAGAAAACTAAAACTGCAAATCGCTTCCTTCGAACAAGAGGCTACATTTGATATAATGGCTGCTTTTCATCGACTAAATATGTGCTTTGGCATGTTGAATCGGCGAAAAATCCTCTTTATTATTATAGCGTTTCTTTTGTTTAGTTTTCAACTGATTGTTCTTGTGTATATTCGCCCACAAGTGACTACAAGTCTATTTAGCTTTGCAAAAACACTGCAGAAGCCGATGCGATACATGTGGAAACGAAATACCAGCAAAGGTGAAGAAAATAATGTTACATCTACACTACCGTGGAACGAAACAACACTTCTGTCACAATTTGTAATTGTGGATTCAGTTTCTAGTATTCCTACAAATCCCAATGCTAAATATGTACTTGTCATCCCTCGTCGAATAAAGAAGATTAATGGCACAGCGATTTTAGAGCGGAATGACCAACAGGCAGCAACAATAGCTGGTCGCATGATGGACGCTATGAACAACTTGGACGGTTTAGCGTGTTCACCGCGTAAATTCAAGAATATAACACTGAACGTAGATCGCCGTTTATCCAACGAAGAATGGAAAGGTTTATTTAATACAACTTGGTGTAATTTTGCGAGGAGAGAGTGGAGTGTTCAGATTAGAAACAGCGGCAACATAGAGAAAGTCAAATTCAGCGAGAATCATAATGTCACGTTTCAAATGTGCAACCTCGTCAATGGACCTCTCGTTTTGAGAAAAGAGAAATTTGTGCAGCTGAATGGCTTGCGGCCCGACTTTGGACGTCTTTCCTTATTGGATTTCTTTCTGCGTTCAAATGGTACTTTAAAGATAGGGAAATTTGGCAATTGTTTTTATAGCGATGAATTGTTCAATATAGACAGAGGACCCCGTAAGGCGGATGAATTCCCTGAGTACTCCCAATTTGGTGTCACGCATGGTGTGCTTCGTATCATAAAGGAGGACAGAATAGAATGGACGAAATGCATTGCTACGAATAAACACTGTAAGGAAGAGCCTTACATCGCTCCAACTACACTACCTCAAATTGGCCAGCCTATTTGCTGTAGTGTAGTGTTAGGGGAAATGCTCAAGGATCTTGTGACTGTCTTCACCAAGCTTGGAATCGATTATAGAGTTGTTTATGGTACACTTTTGGGTGGGGAGCGAAGTGGTGCGATTATTCCATATACCTATGACATTGATATGGCAATTGAAGAGAAATTTAGCCGTGACGTGAGTAATTTCGATGGGCTGCAAAAGTATTTGAAGGACAAATATTACATATCTGGTCATCTTGAAGGCATGCCTCGGATGATACCGGTAATGCCGGTTCATCTAAACGTAAAAACCTCTCCTTTCTTCAATGGCGAGTTGGACCTTCAAGGAGATAACTTCTTTAGCCCAGAGATTGTAAATACAATTCAAGGCCTTTTACCGTTTCACAAAACTAATTGGAGAGCAAGAGGTTATACTGATTTTTATCCTACTAGTCCTGGTTTGAGGAAGGGTTCGTTCAATACAACATTGATTAACGGAGTTGAGTATCGAACCGTAAACGACAAAATTGCATATTTGGAATTAAGGTATGGCAAGGACTGGAAGACACCCGCCGTATCAAAGTACGAAAGTCAATCAGATGTAAAATCAACGGATAAGTAATTTTAATTATATTCATATGAAAAAGCATTCTGGATTCTGATTTTCTAGCAGTGCATTTGAAAAGTAATTTGCACTGCAGTGCCGACTTACATGTGCCTTTAAAATTGGTAGCATACGATTTTCATTCATAATTAGGAATAATGTAAACTCGTGTGTTTTTCAAAGAGCGCTCAAATTGCACTAGCCTCCTTTGCAGGCGTTCTTAGGTGAGGGGATTTTGCCTTTTTTTAAATCTGATTACGTAGCAAGATAGTTTAATTTGTCCAAGTAAACACAGCAACCACTCACAGCATTTAAACCGGTTTAACAGATATCTGTCAGTTTATTTATGTAATATATCTCGTAGTACACAGACGTTCGCAAATTAAAAGACTATTGAAAATATCTAAATTGCAGAGTTTTGAAGAAGAAATTCCCTTCGTTGTTGAAATAAACAAGCGTTTCCTTCGACTGAAGAGACCGTTTGTAATCAGATATGTTCTTACCTTGTTCTTGAAAACAGCCACGTAAACAGTAACGTAAATGACACGCGTAAAGCAAAGGCCTCCCATCTGCACTGTTCTGGGTAATAATTGTAGCCAAGGGCTACATGGTTATCAATCAAAACTATTTAAAGTGCTACTTGGACGAAAATCAGTCAAAATTTAATGAAATATAATTTAATAAAAGCTGTAATTTTGCTGAAGTAATTTTGAACGACATATTAATAACTGTTTGGCATTACGTTGAAATGTTACTTTCATATTCCAATGAGAAGTACTGTTTTTCTTACGATTTAGAATGGATTGAGTAGATGACGTCATTTACTCAACCCAATCCATTCTTAAATCGTAAGAAAAACAGTACTTCTCATTGGAATATGAAAGCAACATTTTAACTTAAAGTGCCTATGACCCCTGTACATGTGAATTTGTTTTAAAAATCGCTTTTATATTAAGTGAATAGTTGCAGGTTTCAGTATTTTGTGATTTGAACTTCGCGTTTGCAAGTTATAGAGGTTTGAAAATCGCGATATGGAAATCAGATGACGTCAAAATGACGCACTTTAAGGAATCAGGTCTCATACTAAAATAACCTTGTGCAAATTACTGACATTTTGAAACTTGCAATATCTTTTCACAGTTTATAGATATGATTTGATCAACTTTTTATCCTATTTCAGAACTGAAGAACACAACTAAATAAGCTATGGCATCACTCCTTAAGTCACGTCACCAAATTAACATATCCCGATTTCAAACCTCTATAACTCACAAACACGAAGTTCAAATCACAAAATACTGAAACCTGTAACTATTCACTTAATATATAATCGATTTTTAAAACAAACTCGCAGGGGTTATAAGCACTTTAATGCCAAACAGTTATTTTAAATATGTCGTTCAAAATTACTTCAGCAAAATTACAGCTCATTTTAAATTTTGACTGATTTTCGTCCAAGTAGCACTTTAATAACGAGCAAGACTAAGATTCGATACTAAAATGACTCTTAGTGGCACTGAAGTCATTTGAAATGAAATCTAACAAGAGAATTTCATCATCGTAACGTAAATGACTCAAATATGTGCGACACTTGGATCCCAGAACAGGACTCCCGAGCTCTTGGTCAAGCATACTAAAATAACGACTCCTTTCAAAGTTTAGAGGCATAATTTCAATCTACAAGCAAATTAAGAGCAATATCTAACGCATTCTCGTCCCCAGACCCTTCTCAGCTTTCTAACGAAAAATCGTAGGCTCTGGTAAGAGATGTCTCAAGCCCCAATTTGATTGGTCGAAATAATTCCATGCGTAATTAGCGGCAAATATGCACAACTACAATAATATGCAAAGAGAATACGAATTTTGGCACTTTTCAAGTCTTCCGTAATTTTTAAGTCATCTTTCATCCTTAACACAGCACATGGGATTCCTGTATTTGCCAATTTGGATATCTGCTCCTCCATTATTGTAGTGTTAAGTGGCGAAATTACTATGAACATTTCCAAGACCACTCAAAAACCAACCGTTAAGTTTTGATGGATCAAAGATTTGCCGTATCCTGCAGTGGGAAGAATACTAAATCAATCTTTGTTTATGTTCGTCAAACTCGTTGTAGAGTTTCAGTGATGTGAAAGGTAAAAAACGAACCTAATTACATGTAATTATTATTCAAAACAAGCACTTTTTGCCGTCGGTGTCTCCATCTGATCAGTCTGTTCTTGTTCGTTGAGTGAATAAATGCTTTATTTGCAATAGGCCATATGCACTAACGGGTCACGTGACCCAACTTTCTCAAATCAAGCAGCAGTGTCAAAATGAACTCCAGAAATGAAAAGAGCAGCTCGATATTAGTAAGAAGGCGAAATTTCAGGTCATAACGTCTGACACAGGAGAAATGACATGAAATATAAAATCGAGTGTTTTCTAATAATTTGTTTGGAAAATGCATTGGATGGCATTTTTTGCCATCCAGCACATTTTTCCATACGAATCTTTAATAAAATTTGCAATTTTATATTTCATGCCATTTCTGCTGTGTTAAACATTATAAGCTGAAATTTCGCCTTTTTACTAATATCGAGCTGCTCTTTTCATTTCTGGAGTTCATTTTGACACTGCTGCTTGATTTGATAAAGTTGGGTCACGTGACCCGTTAGTGCATATGGCCTATTGGAGTGGTTGTAGAGGAGATATCCAGCGCAAGCGTCGGAAGATCTAGCTAAATATATTTTAGATTTTATATTTACTGTGATTAAAATTATATTTTGAACCAGTTTCACTGTAATTCAGTTAATACACGCACTTGCTGGCTGTAGAATGAACTCGAAATTCTTCATACTATGTATGCCGCTGTAGAATAAGTCGGTTTCTAGAGCATCGTACTTCGCTGAAGTCCGACAATTCTGATCAATTCTGTCACCGGAAGTTAGAAAATATTGAGCATGCGCATATCTGACGACCTAGAATCTGGGTCTTCCGGTTTGTCTCTTACCAGAGCCTACGATTTTTCGTTACAAAGCTGAGAAGGGTCTGGGGACGAGAATGCGTTAGATATTGCTCTTAATTTGCTTGTAGATTGAAATTATGCCTGTAAACTTTGAAAGGAGTCGTTATTTTAGTATGCTTGACCAAGAGCTCGGGAGTCCTGTTTGGGATCCAAGTGTCGCACATATTTGAGTCATTTACGTTACGATGATGAAATTCTCTTGTTAGATTTCATTTCAAATGACTTCAGTGCCACTAAGAGTCATTTTAGTATCGAATCTTAGTCTTGCTCGTTATTAAAGTGCTACTTGGACGAAAATCAGTCAAAATTTAAAATGAGCTGTAATTTTGCTGAAGTAATTTTGAACGACATATTTAAAATAACTGTTTGGCATTAATTAATAAAGTGCCTATAACCCCTGCGAGTTTGTTTTAAAAATCGATTATATATTAAGTGAATAGTTACAGGTTTCAGTATTTTGTGATTTGAACTTCGTGTTTGTGAGTTATAGAGGTTTGAAATCGGGATATGTTAATTTGGTGACGTGACTTAAGGAGTGATGCCATAGCTTATTTAGTTGTGTTCTTCAGTTCTGAAATAGGATAAAAAGTTGATCAAATCATATCTATAAACTGTGAAAAGATATTGCAAGTTTCAAAATGTCAGTAATTTGCACAAGGTTATTTTTGTATGAGACCTGATTCCTTAAAGTGCGTCATTTTGACGTCATCTGATTTCCATATCGCGATTTCAAACCGTCTATAACTTGCAAACGCGAAGTTCAAATCACAAAAATACTGAAACCTGCAACTATTCACTTAATATATAAGCGATTTTTAAAACAAATTCACATGTACAGGGGTCATAGGCACTTTAAGTTAAAATGTTGCTTTCATATTCCAATGAGAAGTACTATTTTTCTTACGATTTAAGAATGGATTGGGTTGAGTAAATGACGTCATCTACTCAATCCATTCTTAACTCGTAAGAAAAACAGTATACTTCTCATTGGAATATGAAAGTAACATTTCAACTTAATGCCAAACAGTTATTAATATGTCGTTCAAAATTACTTCAGCAAAATTACAGCTTTTATTAAATTATATTTCATTAAATTTTGACTGATTTTCGTCCAAGTAGCACTTTAAATAGTTTTGATTGATAACCATGTAGCCCTTGGCTACAATTATTACCCAGAACAGTGCAGATGGGAGGCCTTTGCTTTACGCGTGTCATTTACGTTACTGTTTACGTGGCTGTTTTCAAGAACAAGGTAAGAACATATCTGATTACAAACGGTCTCTTCAGTCGAAGGAAACGCTTGTTTATTTCAACAACGAAGGGAATTTCTTCAAAACTCTGCATTTAGATATTTTCAATAGTCTTTTAATTTACGAACGTCTGTGTACTACGAGATATATTACATAAATAAACTGACAGATATCTGTTAACCGGTTTGCTGTGAGTGATTGCTGTGTTTACTTGGACAAATTAAACCATCTTGCTACGTAATAAGATTTAAAAAAAGGTAAAATCCCCCCACCTAAGAACGCCTGCAAAGGAGGCTAGTGCAATTTGAGCGCTCTTTGAAAAACACACGAGTTTACATTATTCCTAATTATGAATGAAAATCGTATGGCTACCAATTTTAAAGGCACATGTAAGTCGGCACTGCAGTGAAAATTACTTTTCAAATGCACTGCTAGAAAATCAGAATCCAGAAAGCTTTTTCATATGAATATCATTAAAAGTACTTATCCGTTGATTTTACATCTGATTGACTTTCGTACTTTTTAACGGCCGGTGTCTTCCAGTTCTTGCCATACTTTAATTCCAAATATGCAATTTTGTCGTTTACTGTTCGATACTCCACTCCGTTAATCAATGTTGTATTGAACGAATCCTTCCTCAAACCAGGGCTAGCAGGATAAAAATCAGTATAACCTCTTGCTCTCCAATTAGTTTTGTTAAATGGTAAAAGGCCTTGAATTGTATTTACAATCTCTGGGCTAAAGAAGTTATCTCCTTGAAGGTCCAACTCGCCATTGAAGAAAGGAGAGGTTTTTACGTTTAGATGAACCGGCATTACCGGTATCATCCGAGGCATGCCTTCAAGATGACCAGATATGTAATATTTGTCCTTCAAATACTTTTGCAGCCCATCCAAATTACTCACGTCACGGCTAAATTTCTCTTCAATTGTCATATCAATGTCATAGGTATATGGAATAATCGCACCACTTCGCTCCCCACCCAAAAGTGTACCATAAACAACTCTATAATCGATTCCAAGCTTGGTGAAGACAGTCACAAGATCCTTGAGCATTTCCCCTAACACTACACTACAGCAAATAGGCTGGCCAATTTGAGGTAGTGTAGTTGGAGCGATGTAAGGCTCTTCCTTACAGTGTTTATTCGTAGCAACGCATTTCGTCCATTCTATTCTGTCCTCCTTTATGATACGAAGCACACCATGCGTGACATCAAAATGGGAGTACTCAGGGAATTCGTCCGCAATACGGGGTCCTCTGTCTATATTGAACAATTCATCGCTATAAAAACAATTGCCAAATTTCCCTATCTTTAAAGTACCATTTGAACGCAGAAAGAAATCCAATAAGGAAAGACGTCCAAAGTCGGGCCGCAAGCCATTCAGCTGCACAAATTTCTCTTTTCTCAAAACGAGAGGTCCATTGACAAGGTTGCACATTTGAAACGTGACATTATGATTCTCGCCGAATTTGACTTTCTCTATGTTGCCGCTGTTTCTAATCTGAATGCTCCACTCTCTCCTCGCAAAATTACACCAAGTTGTATTAAATAAACCTTTCCATTCTTCGTTGGATAAACGGCGATCTACGTTCAGTGTTATATTCTTGAATTTACGCGGTGAACACGCTAAACCGTCCAAGTTGTTCATAGAGTCCATCATGCGACCAGCTATTGTTGCTGCCTGTTGGTCATTCCGCTCTAAAATCGCTGTGCCAATAATCTTCTTTATTCGACGAGGGATGACAAGCACATATTTAGCATTGGGATTTGTAGGAATACTAGAAACTGAATCCACAATTACAAATCGTGACAGAAGTGTTGTTTCGTTCCACGGTAGTGTAGACGTAACATTCTGTTTTTCTTGACCTTCAAATTTGCTGGTGTTTCGTTTCCACATGTATCGCATCGGCTTCTGCAGTGGTTGTGCAAAGCTAAATAGTCTTGTAGTCACTTGTGGGCGAATATACACAAGAACAATCAGTTGAAAACTAAACAAAAGAAACGCTATAATAATAAAGATAATTTTTCGCCGATTCAACATGCCAAAGCACATATTTAGTCGATGAAAAGCAGCCATTATATCAAATGTAGCCTCTTGTTCGAAGGAAGCGATTTGAAGTTTTAGTTTTCTGGCACCAGAAAAAAACACAAAGAAGGCCACGTACATTCTCGTTCCCAGAGCTCCTCGGTTTCGGTTCTCTCCCGAGAATGCTCTGGTCGCAGCCATTTGAGGCTCGATGCTGATTGGACGAAATATAACGCTTGCGCATTTGAAAACATATATGAAGAACAATAAGAACAATGAGCCCAAAGGTAGCCCTCTCATAACTTAATTAAAAAAAAAATTATTGATGGCATGTGTCTATAGAAGTACTTTAATTAATTAATTAATTCGTTTAGTATATATGCTAAAATATAGGACAGTCTCTCAACCAATCAGATTCGAGGAAATTGTAATAGTTATGATACTACAATGCATGTGGTACACAGGTTTCAGTATTTTGTGATTTAAACTTCGCGTTTGCAAGTTATAGAGGTTTGAAATCGCGATATGGAAATCAGATGACGTCAAAATGACGCACTTTAAGGAATCAGGTCTTATACAAAAACACCCTTGTGCAAATTACTGACATTTTGAAACTTGCAATATCTTTTCACAGTTGATAGATATGATTTGATAAACTTTTTATCCTATTTCAGAAAGAACACAACTAAATAAGCTATGGCATCACTCCTTAAGTTACGTCACCAAATTAACATATCCCAATTTCAAACCTCTATAACTCACAAACACGAAGTTCAAATCACAAAATACTGAAACCTGTAACTACTCACTTAATATATAATCGATTTTTAAAACAAACTCACAGGGGTTATAGGCACTTTAATGCCAAACAGTTATTAATATGTCGTTCAAAATTACTTCAGCAAAATTACAGCTCATTTTAAATTTTGACTGATTTTCGTCCAAGTAGCACTTTATATTAATAACGAGCAAGACTAAGATTCGATACTAAAATGACTCTTAGTGGCACTGAAGTCATTTGAAATGAAATCTAACAAGAGAATTTCATCATCGTAACGTAAATGACTCAAATATGTGCGACACTTGGATCCCAGAACAGCACTCCCGAGCTCTTGGTCAAGCATACTAAAATAACGACTCCTTTCAAAGTTTAGAGGCATAACTTCAATCTACAAGCAAATTCAGAGCAATATCTAACGCAGAAATGATGTATTTTATTCTTAATTTCACGTTTCTGGGTCATGCGACACCTGTTTTTCTACATCATCACTACTACACATCCGATGAGTCACAGCGAACCGCTGCCTATACTTGTGTCAGGAGGAATGTACTGTATAGAAAGGACACCAAAAATATGTTTCCATTTGATAATAAAGCTATCTAGGGACACAAGTTGGCTTTAAACTGTCGCGACAGCAATGGCTCACGTTAACGGAAAATGAGTGAACACAGTGCAAATTACAAAATTCACAAAAAAAAAATAATTCAAGATGTTGACATCGAGCGAAGAGCTAGCTAGTCGATCGCTTACGTAGACCTCCGAACACTAACGAATAATGTAAAGAGTGAAATATTTCCCTCGAAAAATTCCACATCAAGAGCCTTTCCCCGTCCAAAATAGCCGTCTTCTTCGACTTCGCAAGAACACGATGTTGTTAATCCCTTAAGAGTTGCTGGAACCGGATATTGCACAACTTTGCGATTTTCTGACATTGAAAAAAAACAAAAGTTACAGGCTGTGTTTGGTAAATGAATATGGCGAATCTCTTGCTTA